>CAUYLG010023882.1:0-41981 GCA_963573385.1 Cacajao melanocephalus
GATATAGGTGAAGGGGAGGAAAGCAGCAAATCACACTGCCACGTGTGTACCTATGCAACAATCTTGCATGTTCTTCACATGTACCCCAAAACCTAAAATACAATAAAAATTTAAAAAAAAAAAAAGATTGTGAAAATGCTAACTTAATGACTAAGATTATTATTTCTTGGAGGCAGGGGTCCATTTCTTCTGCCCTTACTTCACCTCACCCCATCAAGCCCCAGTAGTAGACAGGATAATTGCCTATGAAAGATACCTAAAACCAGAGGCTCATGGACTGCCTTCTACCTCCTCTCCATATGGAATTTTAGTCCCCCCAACTCCCACCCCACCAGATCCCGTGAGATGGATTTCAAAGATTAGTGATCACTTTGGGAGCACAAATATAAGGTATTTCTTTTTTTCTTTTCCTTTTGAGACCAAGTTTTGCTCTTGTTGCCCAGGCTAGAGTGCAATGGCACCATCTCAGCTCGCTGCAACCTCCGCCTTTCAGGTTCAAGCGATTCTCCTGCCTCAGCCTCCTGAGTAGCTAGGATTACAGGCACCCACCATTACGCCCGGCTAATTTTTGTGTTTTTAGTAGAGACAGGGTTTCACCATGTTGGCCAAGCTGGTCTCAAACTTCTGACCTCAGGTGATCCACCCGCCTCAGCCTCCCAAAGTGCTGGGATTACAGGTGTGAGCCACTGCACCCAGCCGGGTATTTTTTTTATGTGTTTGGCAAAGGTCCCTGGAACCATTGACTTCCCCTTTACTTGTTTAGAAAACAAAATGACATGAAGATTCTGAGACTTCATTTCAGCTTGACTTTAAGAAAGAAGACCATAGAAATGCAGAAAGCATCCCTTCCTTAAAAAACCAAGTGCCATCTAAAGTACCTAGATAACTCAACAAGATCTTGTTCTTGTGCCCAAGATGACTCTTCATCCATTGACAGAGGGATGAAACTGGATTATGAAGTCTGCAGCCTTGTTCCAACCACGAGCAAAAAGCTTACAATGCATCCTACACATATCCTGTGTCTGCATCTTGCTTCTGAAGAATCCAAAGCACTTCCACCTGTCTCTGTGTCCTCTGGCATGGAGGATGGCAGACATCCACCCTGTTTCACAGATGACCTTTCTGAAGCCAGAGAAGTATGTGATTTGTGCAAGGTAGAACATTTCAGTAACAACAGATTTCTAGAAATTGATTAAGGTGACTTAATCCTTTGGTCAGAGACCTGAGCCACCCTCTTTCTATATAAAGTCATCTTTTGGGTACCCAAGACATTTTAATCTTGTTGGCATTCAGTCTGCAAATAAAGCTGACTCACAGGTAAGTCCATCTCTGGATGCTTTTCCCCACCTTTTATGCCCTGCTTATTGACACGAGTGTTCTTACGTGTTCCTTTTATTATAGGAGAAAAAAAATCTAAGGAGTTAATTAAAATAGGATGTCAACTTATATTATTTCCCTGAGATGCAACTGGATTATGGAAGAAATGCTTAGAGGAGGATTGCTTTACCCAAAGAAATGGCTAGCTGAGTTTGACATTTCAGACATCAGCAGAATAGGAAACTTCTGAGTATTCTTTTTAAAATGTATTTAATGGGCTTAGTTGTGAGTCAACTTTATTTGCAGACTAAATGCTAACAAAAGGTGACTTTATTCAGAAAGAGGGTGGCTCAGTTCTCTGACCCAAGGATCAAGTACCTTAATCAGTTCCTAGAATTCTGCTGTTACTGAAATGTTCTACCTTGCACAAATCACATACTCCTCTCGCCTCAGAAGGGTCACCTGTGGAACATGGTGGATGTCTGCCCTCCTCCGTACCAGAGGACACACAAAGACAGGTGGAAGTGCTTTGGATTTTTCTGAAGCAAGCAGAATGCCAAAACCTATCTATAGGACAGAAGATACTAGAATGAGGAAACTGTCAAACACAAAATTTAAAACATAATTTAAGTAACCAAAGTCTATCTAAAAATCACCCAAAGAAGGTGATTTTGGAGGTCTGGAATCACAATTTTAAATAAACTTGTAAAAATTATCCAGTCTGGAGACATCCATTACAGATCAAGATGGAGGATCAGAAACTGAATTTATTCTTCTACTCAAAACAACTAAAAAATCAGACAAAAGATATGAAACAATAGCTCTCAGGACACTGGACATGAGGCAATGAAAGGCAGTGATCCCTGCAAGATGGGATAACAGATGAGGTGATCTGTAAGATTGTCCCAGCCTACTGCACTGAGAGAGTTTCCAGGCCACAGTACAAGGAGGGGAAACCCAGATGCAGTCAGCTGTTTCTCTGAGTAGAGGAAACTAGGGAGGCTGAGGTAGCTGGAGCTCACAGGGTGGAATACCAGAGAGGAGAGAGCTACAGAGAGAGGACTCTGGAAATCTACAGAGGGTCCCCTAAATATTCAGTTGACTATTTGTTTGACATACATGAGAAGAAGCTGCCTGAGTAGGAAAAGAATTACCTGAAAAAAATGGAGGGATAAGGAGTAGAGGGAGCTCACCTAGGGCTGGGAACAATGCCTGTTCTCGCTAGCCAGACTTCATAACTCACAGGGTAACAGGTAGACTTCTCAAAAGGGCCTTCATCTGGCACTGGGTGAAATTAACTCTAGACCAAATACTGCCCTAGTCCCACTTAAAAAAGCTTACTCAAGAAGAAACAGATAACCTAAATAGCCCTATTAAATAAATTTAATTTGTAGTTAAAAATCTTCCTACAAAGAATCTTCCCAGACTCAAATTCCTTCACTTGGGGATTTTACCAAATATTTAAGAAAGAAACAATACCAATTCTACACAAACTCTCCCACAAAAGTAAAGAGGAGGGAATACTTTCCAATACTTCATGAGGCCAGAATTCGTCTGGTAACAAAATCCAGAAAAAGATATTACAAGAAAACTACAGACCTATATTCTTCATACATAAGACTCAAGAATTCTGAACAAAATTTTAGCAAATTGAACATACATAAGAACAAGTTGAATAACATATAAGAAGGACAATGCATTATGACCAAATAGGGTTTATCTTGGAAATGCATACAAGTCATTCAGGCAGTTACTACCAATCAGAGTTAGAGCTGGAGGGAAAAAATAATATTTTTTCATCTCTGACCCTGGTCAAACATCTTGTTTTATTAAGCTGAGGCAAAAGTGCAGAACAAATTGTACTAAACTAAAACTAGTATTAAAGTCTCCTGGTTGCTAGTCCAATGTTCTTTCCACAACACAAGTTTAAGAAAAAGTAGAAAACAACAAAAGCTGGAGTCTAAGAAAGAGAGGCTTGCAGAAAACTATGAGAAAAAAATCAAGATTTGAATGGGATACCAGATGTGAACTTTTGAAGAATGTCAGTGATGTATCATGGGGCTAGTTCTAAATACAAATATTTTTCATGAGGCTAGCAATAGTTTTTGTGCAAAAGAAAGATTTATCTGCAAGAAAATAGATGAAATACTTACTTTAAAAATATTTTTCATAATGAAAGTGTTAAAATGACTGAAACTATTTTTGACCTAACATGAACATGATTCTTAATGATGAGAAAATTGCTCTATTTGCAAGTAAGGCCAAAAAACCAAGATGATGTAAGACTATACAAAATTGAAGCCAATAAAGTCATATGTAGATACATAGAAATATTATTAATCTTGATGAGAAAATACAAATATTATTAATCTTGATGAGAAAATACTCATCAAAGAATTTGTTCCAGGAAATGATTTTTAAAGGGTCTGTGAATGAAAACCTAAATTGAAGCACAAATAAATATTTCTCTTAAAAAGCAATGACTTATTTAATAGCTGTCTGTAAGCCATGTGTTCATTAATAAGAATCATATGTGCCTATTAAAATAAAGATAGAATACCAGCTAACGGTGAACAATGAACAAATCCACAGACTATGGATCTGCCTACCTTTCTATCACTATGTGAGTTCCCCATGAGCAGGAGCTAGGTCTTACTCATCTTTATATTGCTAGTGCTAGCAGAATCCCCGGCAAGTATTCAATCCTTTCTTCTTGCTCTCAGACTCGTGTCATGTGAGATAATGAATGCCCTTGTTGTTTGAGGTAGTCAAATTGAAGTTTCTTACTTGCAGCCAAGAGCATCAGCACTGAGACAACCACTGCATGAGAGTCTCCATTTCCTGAATTGTAAAACAGGGAATGGTCACCTCTGTCTGATAGGGTTTTGAGAGCAGTAAATGAGATAATGTACTTAGAACCTTTTGCACAGTGCCTATCTTAGGAAATGCTAAGATAATGTGAGTTTCCTTTCCTCTATTACAGAATTTGCCATTTTAATACTAAGGAGACAAAGTTCAACACATTCAAAGTTCATAGAACTGTCCATGATATCACCTGCTAAACTTGATGCTGTCAATTTTGAGATGATTAATTATTGCATTAATGATGATTTTTCTCTCTAATTATTGTTATTGTTAAACTCATCAAAGAATTTACTCCAGGAAATGATTTTAAAAGGGTCTGTGAATGAAAATCTAAATTTGTATCAAGCAAGTAACAAAGACAATGGCTCAGAACACTCTTCCTTCCACAAAACAAGCCATTATGCTGGTAGCCCAGCAGCCGTGGCCTACTTTCATTTTATCGTGATTTTTGAAAACGTTTTATTGGAAAATGTCAAACTTACAGAAACTTGGAAGCACAAAGAATAACCGCACTAAGTACACGTGTGCATCCTTTCCCCAGATTCACCTATTGTTAACATTTTGCCCACTTGCTTTCTCTTTTTTTTTTTTTTTTTTTTTTTTTTAAGATAGGGTCTCACTTTTTCACCCAGGCTGTAGTGCAGTGGTACAATCTTGGCCCAGTGCAGCCTCCACCTCCTGAGCTCAAGGGATCCTCCTGCCTCAGCCACTTGAGTAGCTGGGACTACAGGTGTGTGCCACCACACTCGGCTACTTTTTTATATTTTTTGTAAAGTAGGCATTTCACCATGTTATCCAGGCTGGTCTCCAGCTCCTGAGCTCAAGCAATCCACCTGCCTCAGCCTCCCAAAGTGTTGGGATTACAAGCGTGAGCCACTGCAACCAGTCTTGTTCTCTTTCTCTGTGTATGTGTATATGTATACATAGGTACATAATCTTCATACACATTTACTATTCAGAGTCATTTGAAAATTTAGCCATCATGCCCATTATGACACAATTTTTATTTTAAATTTCATTTTATAATTTAAACACTTAAAAAATCAATACTTGTATATGATTTGTACATGCTGCTAAATCCAAAGTGTACAAAAGGGAAAATGGTTAAAAGTAAGTCTTCCTTTCATCCCTAGGGCCTATACTCCAGTGTCTTGGCATAAGAAGGGAATGTATCTTGGGATTATCTGAATCCATTTATTTCCCAATTATATGAAAACTTTCATATATCCAAAATGATTGAGAAAACTTTAGATAACTATCTAAAAGAGAAAATCCAAGAACCTAATCTAGAATCCTTCGGAGCCGCTGCCCTCTCTGGTGCGGCAAAGGTTTGAGATATTTGGCCTTTTCTCCAGGGATTCTTATTTTTAGAACCCAGACACCATTGTGTGAGGAAGCCCAAGCTGCCCTATGAAGAAACTCATATGAAGAGGAACAACAATGTACAAAACCTGCCAGGTTAGTAAGCCATTTTGAGAGGAGATACTTTAGTCTCATTGGAGTTGCCCCAGCTCATGCTGCATGAGCCGTTCCTGCTGAGCCCTGCCCACATTGTAGATTTGTGTGCCAATTAAATAATATTTTTTAGTTTTAGGACACTAAGTTTTGAGTGTTTTTCCCCCTACAACAATACTTAACCAGAATAGCTAGCCATGGAGGAATACAAAGATAGAGTGATCTATTAGGGTAGGGTGCCTGCCTTCAAAGAGTTCATGCTCTAGTGGAGGAGCCACTAGAAGCCAAACAAAAATTAATTAAATACAGTGTTCTCTATATAAATATCATTTGTATATAAAATTTTAAGAGAAGGGAGAAATTAACCAAGTTTGACAGTGTCTCAAAAAAACGTAGAGAAAATAAAAGTTGAGTTAGGTTTTGAGAATGAGCAGGAGTTCACCAGGTAGAAGAAAAGGGCTCTCATCACTTCAATGCCATGCAACTTTGTAGAACATAAGGAAGGATGCTAAGATGGGCAGGGCCAGGAGTAGGACGAGATCAGAGAAAAGGAAAGACCCAAGTTAAGGGTTCTGGTTAGACTAAGAACAAGGACCAGGGAGGAAGAAGCAGTTGGCGGGAGAGGGGCAAGAGGAAGAGAGCAGGAAATAAATGAGGTTGCAGAATAGCCCTTGCTGCTGAGCAGGGCAGGGCCCCCAGAGGACTCAGGACCAAGATCTGGGCCTGATTCTGCCTATGGTGAGCGGTAGGAGCTGTGTAGGCTATAAGAGCCTGGGAGAACCTCTTCAGATTTCTGGACTAGTCTTCCCTCTGTAGAATGAAGGGTGGAACTCAGGAGCTTTAAGGCTGTTTCCAATTCTGTGACACTTATGAGGGCCAGAGTTTCTCTAAATGCGGTCCTATGGAATCAGGATGCCTGGGCACCCCAGGTAATCCTGATGCCAGTTATGTTTAAGAAATACTATTGTATGAACTGAATGGGATGGAACTTTTCTTGTCCTTGGTTTCTTTGCATTAAGTAAGAAACAATAAAATTTTTGCATTCTATAAGCAATACTGTAAAAGCAACATAAAACTCTGCAAGATGTAAATACCACACCATTTTCCCCAAACTGCAAACTGAAGATTTCTTTTCCCCATCAGGTAAGAAAGTGATGCATTGTTTTTCCATTTTTCTTAAGGAAGCAAACCTACTTTGACCAGTAAAATACCCTACTTGGCCTCAGAAGCTGATAAGAAGATTGGGCAATGCCAGAGAGAGAAGGTGGCCTGTAATTCAAGTTGAATTTGTTGAAACGTACTCCGAAACCCCTACAGCTCAGCAGCTGCTGAAAGCATTGGCCTTTTGTTTGTGGTAAACACCATAAAAACACCAGCATCTTCTAGAATCTTCTAGACTGTCAGTGTACAAGAGATGAGGGCGATTGATTTTGTTGGCAGATGCAGAAACAGAGTCATGACAGGGATCTTCTGGAAGAGAAAGTCAGGGCCTGGATAAGCTTCTTGAAATCAGACATGTAGAAGCCCAGTGGAGATATGGATTTGCTTTTCAAATGTTAATGAGTGTTCTTAATCAAACTCAGCTTTCACCATGAGTTCTGCTCCCACACACTCTGGTTTGAGGCTGAGCTAGACTGGAGTGCACTTGATTAAACTCAGCAAGGATCTTATCCAAGGGCAGTCTTCCTGTGTTTTTCTTTTCAAGCACCAGGAGGATTGTAAATATAACATGTTTAGAAAATATAAATTCCCCATCTCGCCCAGTCTCAACAAAACTATAGAGGCACACATCTATTTTGTTTAAAGGATTCAGCAGTTAGCTGAAAAATGTATTTATTAGATTTTATAAAAAAAAGAGGGGAAGGGAGGAGGAGAAGGGGGAGGGAGAGAGAGAGAGAGAAAAGGAGGAGGAAAAGGAGGAGGGGGGAAGAGGAGGGGGAGGAGAAGGAGGAGGAGGGGGAGGAGGAGGGAGAGGGAGGGAGCTCATGCAGTGGAGCCAAGGTCATTCCTGGGAGGTGCAGCCTGGAGCATTCACTTGTGAGGGCTCCTTCCCTTAATCAGGTGAAAATGGACTTCAAGCCCTAATGGGAAAAGAAAGGAAGCACCAAGGGGAGGAGAAGAAAGCCGAGGCAGAAGGGAGGGAACCCTGTGTCCTGGCAGAGGGCCACTCCTTTGCTGGGAGGTCTGTGGCCTCTGCTTCTCCAGACGATTACTGATCACTGCTGGCAGCATCCTCCTCTCCTCCCTCCAGTGGTGCACACAGCTCCCACCAGACAAAAGGTCCAAGGAAGATGCCCCTTTTATGAGGCATTCCAGGAATTTGTAATTTACAGGAAGGAGATACCGCTGGTAGGTGTGAGAACACAAACCTCAAAGAGATCAGATCGGCAGCATATATTTTAATCCCTTCTTTTCCCTCAGTTATTGCACTTCTAAGAGGTCTATTAAAATCTAAATTGTAAGATTCTCATAGCTTAGAATCAAAACACAAACCAAAACAAAACAGCAGTGGAGAACCACAATAGTTCATTGCCTAATCTAGCTTCCCCCACTCATTCACTCCAACTTTTGCAAGGTTTTGTTTCCATTACATTTAACTCCTAAGCTTTCATTCTTCATAATATATTTGTCCTGCATTGATTTTTAGAAACCCAAGTTCATGTTAATGTCAAGAAAAAAAAAAATCCTTACAACCAGTAGGACATCAAAGGCAAGACTGGCTTCACTCCATTGGACAGTAGACATGGGAAGAAAGCTGCTGCTGGGTTACAGGCTCAGGGTGTGTCATCAAGGGAGGGGAACAATGGGATTCAGCAGTTACTCACCACCTGAGTCCATTCCCCTTGGAACCCTGGCCAAAAGATAAACACCAAGAGGGAAAAGAACTCTGTGTAAATATCCCCATGAGAACAATGAACAAAGTTCACGTATTTTATCTGCCTGTGTGAGCTCAGGCATAAAGCCCATTGGAGTCTTATTTTTCTCGCACATTTCGTAAGCCCATTGTTCCAAGAGACAAGTCGTATACCCTCAGTCGAGGGGAACCTAGGTCCCCTATTAATGAAGAGATTGTAAGATAGCAAGGGTCAGTCTGCGTCCTCCAAGAAGCTGAAGCATCCAGATCAGGGAATGGAAAAAAGGAGTCTTTTCTTCAAGGTCCTTACAGGGATCTTATCACATAGCCCACGCAAGTGGTTTAGAAAGTCCAATAATCCAAGTTTTATCATGGAAAAGACAAAGCCAGTCTCCTGCTTTCCTCCTTTGACCTGTCCCCTTTCAGCTGTTTCTTATATTCTCCTTCAAATTTCTAAATAAAATGCTTGTGATGCTATTGATTTATTCAATAGGGCCATCAATAAGGTTCCCATTAGGCTAGGAGACTCTTTTTTACACTTTCCGCCCTATTTTGCCACCCTCTCTTCTCTTGATACAGGTAAATTACAATTTTTGGTTAAATCTATACTCTCTGTTTCCATTATTAGATAATTGCTCAATGCTGAAGACAGAGGCTCGCTATCATTTTACTTGCTTTGTCTTCCGGTGTGCAGGGTTGCTACTGAGAAATCTTGCACTCTTCTACTTTCTGTTCCTCTGAACAGAACCTGTTTTATCCGTCTAGGGAAATGTTTAGGGTCTTCTCTTTATTCATGGTTTCTGAAATTTCAAAGTGGTATAAACTGGTGTGGGTCTTTTCAAATTCACAGGAAATAGTCTGGTCTTATTTCTTTGCCCATTCTTTAACTTTCATTTTCTTTATTCTGTCTTTCTGGAATTCCTCTTAGGTGAATGTTAGCCCTCTAGACTAATCCTTTCATTTTCTTATCATTGCTATGCTGTTGTCCATCTTTTTTGTCTATTTGTTCATTTTTCTGGGAGATTTTTTTCTTTTCTTTTTTTTTTTTAGGGCTTTTAAGGGCTTTTTTTCTTGTTCTTTGTGATGATTTCTGAATTAAAGCATCCTGTCTTGGATTCATGGGTACAGCACCCTCTCTCATCTTCTAGCAATATCCAATACGTTTCTGTGTGTTTATAAAGGTTAATTCCGTTCCCTTTCATTGTTTGTTCCTCCTCAGTCTTTTTTCCTGGTTAAATGATTTTGATCTCTTTTATGTTGAAGCCTTTCCTCCAGAATCAGGTGGACCTCGCATGACCATTCATATTGAAGACGAAGACCCAAAAATCTGATTCATGGGTTTGCTTTGAGACACATGGGCAGGTTTGTCAGCTGGTGAATTTCACTCACAGAAACCTAGTATTGAGGCAGCCTTTTCAGAGTAGGACCCCAAATGGCCTTTGGTCGGTCTTCTCTCTGCAGCTCAGTTCCCCCCAGGCAGCAGAATCCCTGCTCTCTGGCTGGAGAGGATGCCTGCCTGGCTTCCAAAGAGGCAGGGGCTGGGTGGTGTCATCATCACCATTCAGTCATTGTCAGTGCCGACTTTCACGTTTTCCGCAGCACCAGCTCTAAGCCTCACTCCTGTCCTTCTCTGTGCTAATGTGTTTATGTCCATAGACTTTTTGTTTCCACATATCTAGAGAAAAACTTCCAGCCTTATGCAAGCAGGTGGCAGAGGAAGGGAGGGAGAGTAATTGTGAGGTTGCACACTTGGGGAGAACATTTAGGGATCTAATTCCAGGCTTCTAAGCAACCCCTGTGTTCGGTTGCCCAACTCCTTCCTGCCTCCTGAAGCACCTGGTGCCTCAGAACTTCAGCCTTCCTGCGCTTCTGCTGGGAGGAAGAGGGTGGGTATGGTGCAGTCCACCTTGGAATATCCTCTGAAGACTAAACCAATCACCACCCCTCCACCTGCTTTCCATCGGCCTACACTGTGAAGCCAGTCCAAAATCTGTATAGCTCCTCTTCCAGAGTATCTGGTTTTGTGCACTGGTACCTTTTTATTCTTCTACTAGAATTTTTAGTTGGGGTTTTGGAAGACAGAAGCTTAGGTCTGCCATGTTTAATCAAAAGCTTTGTCCCATCAGGTAGATTTCACACTTGCTCTGCAGAAATCTGCTTGCCTGTAGTCCATGGAGTCCACTGGGTTTTCTGGGCTTATATAGGTGCATGGTTCTAACCTTGGATCTGCCGGCCACCAAATGTGTGCTCTTAGGTGAACAGATTCACCTCCCTGGGCCTCATTTCTTCGTGTAAAAATTGAGGATAAAGGAGGGCTTCTGTATATTAAAATTTTTTTTGGTAAATTGTTAAATTATCATTAACAGAATTAAATTAAATTGCCTATTGTGTTAAAGGTTCATAATAATAAGCAAGTGGGGTAGGCATAGAGTACCCCAGTTTTCAAATGAATTCTACCAAAAAAGGGGCCTAGTCTCTCTATGGGGGGTCAGGGCATACTTGTTTGGTGCTTTGTGATTTAATTCTCCCCTAATTATGTTTCATTCTCCATGTGAAATTCAGATTTTCCATTAAATGGCTGATTCTCACATTTAAAAAGTTAAATGTGGTGATTTGTCGGGCGGGCGGGCGGGGGGAAAGCAAAAGAGTTCTATCTGGTTATTTATTTTTAGAAATATAGAAGGAAGGAAAACTAAGGTCCCTAACTGTGAAGACGTGGTACTCTTGGGCCCTTGCCTTATCTTTATTTTAGATGATCTTTCTTTACTTAGATGATCAACTTCTCAGTGTCCAATTTCAAAAGTATTTGTTTGTACTTTAAGTGAGCAATTATTGGAGGAAGTGAAATGTTTTCCTGTAGTGTTTTGCCTCTTTGTAAACTAAATAAGGTTGTATGCATATTCCACCTGCTGAACACTGACCTCCATGAGGGCCTGGCAGTGTCCTCATTTTTCCACAGAATATATCACAATGCCCAGCACATCCTACATCACATCCTTTAGGAGCTACAGGAGATCTTAAAGTACATCTAGGCCAATCCCTTTGTTTTACAGAAAATCTAGAAAAGCCCAAACAAGATGAAATTATTTGCCTGAGGACTCTGAGGAGGAGACTGAACCAAAACTTGACCTGGGCCTCTTAGCTCAGAATTGGTGCTTTCCACTATACCAGGCTGCCCAGAATAGTGTTTAGTATGAATCTGGCGTTCTCATCACAGCCTAATCTTTCGTGTTCTCTCCATTATGCCCCAGCTTTTTCCTTTCCTTAAATGCTGGTGGATTTAAAAAAACAAAACAAAACAAAAAACAGCAATAAGGCTAAACATAAAGCTAATAGCTAATTACATCAAGAGAAAAGAAAGCTGGGACCTTACATAGTAGGTGATTTAACTATATACTCTCATATAATATGTAATCAAAACCACTCTCTTTAAAATATTTCCACTAATTGATTCTCTCATGAAGCATGCCATAGGTGTGCACGTTTTCTGCCCTGGATACTATTTTGTGTACCTTCAGGGTCTTTACTTCTTTTAACCTGACAAAACCTGCCCCAACTGACCTCTGCTCTCTGATTTTAGTGCTGCTTTCATTAGGTTCACCTGAGTGAGTTCAGATCAGAACACCTGACTTAATCAATGGTAGGGAGTCATTTATTGCAGGGATACAGGGGTGTATCCTGGAACCTCAGGGCAGGAAGACCAGTCAGATGATCCCAAGGAGCTGAAAACCTAGAACCAGAAAGCCCTCAGGAGGCAGGGGAGCTCCCTGAGCCTTGCCCCTGCCCCTCACACCCTCCCGCTTGGTGGGGCCCCGTGGTCTCCATCCCTGCCTGCATGTGCACCCCCTCTTTTTCTCTTGGCAGACCATCTTTCTTCCCTGGCCATCCACGTGGCCTCCTCACCCCACTGGGCTTACATTCCCTTCACTTCAGCGGTAACTAGAGCCTGAGACTCCTATTTCTCAGTCTGAATTCCAAACTGGCAGGAGAAAGAACCCGTTGGCACTGCTTGGGCCAATAGCCCCCTCTGCTCTAAGGAATCACAACCATGGGATAGTTGCCCATTCAAACATGGTGGCCAGGCTGCTGACAACTGACATAAGTCAGTTTGGCTATTCACATCTGTCAGGTTCATTTTTGGCAGATAATGGCCATCTCCAATGACTAGAGGTCTGTGAAAGCCACAGTTCCCCTCCCCAATGATCTCACTGTGAGGAGGTGTGTGAAAATGAAGGTGGGTTTCATTTGGAATTCTGCCACACATACCAACATTTACGAATAAGCAGGCACAAAAACATATAAGCTGCAGCAGCAGAATCAATTCAAATTCCAGTTGCAGTAGTGACTGAGTCTTCTGCTCTCTGTCAGGGCACAGAACACAACCAAGGCCCCTTCCGCACCACTGCTGCCAAGGGGGTTAAGCTGGCCGACTCACTCTAATACCACATTTATGCAAGGGGAGAGGTGACTTTACCTTTACAATATCTGTAGCCAGCCCACATTTTGGCCATGAAAATCTCTGATGCTATTAACAGACCATGTGAGGATTCAAGTGGTAGTCTTCAGCTATGTTTGGAGAGTGGACTCCAAGCAGACCCCTCCAAATGTACCCACCATGCCCTGGAGGACAGGTCCCTAATTCGGAACTTGAAAGATTAACCAATCTGCCCCGGGTTTAGATGAAGGCACACACACACACACACACACACACACCCTGGATGGTGGCGATGGGTTGGTTGCAAAAGGGCCCTGTCAGATGAATAGGCTTCCTTTAAAGAGTGGTCTTGGAGGCCCCCATCCCCACTGCTTGGATGTCACTAGCCAGCCCTGCTAGCAAAGGCATCTCGGACTATTCAGGCGTCCTATTAACAAGGATAGTACAAAGTGGGTGGGCAGCCAGCAGCCTCTGTTGTACTAGCTGATATAAAACAAGTCTCTCAAACTTTGTCTTGGTTTTCTTATCTATAAAATGGGATTATCAATACCTACCCTGCCAATATTTCAGGGTTTTGTATCAAATGAGAACAACACTTCAAAAACTGAGAAGCTTCGTTCAAATATAAAGAATCATTCTGAGAGTTTATACAAAAATCTGCAGGATTGTATAACAATCAAAATATAACTGTATGTAAGCACTTATTCTTTTTCCTTTTTTTTGAGACAGGGTCTTTCTCTGTCACTCAGGCTGGAGTGGAGTGGTATGATCATAACTCACTGTAGCCTCTACCTCCTGCGCTCAACTGATCCTCTTGCTATAGCCTCCAGAGTAGCTGGGACTATAGGCATGCACCATCAAGCCTGGCTAATTTTTCTTTCCTTTGTTTTCTTCTTTCTTTCTTTTCTTCTTCTTCTTTTTTTTTTTTAGAGAGACAGGGTTTTGCTATGTTGCCCAGGTTGGTCTTGAACTCCTGGGCTCAAGCAGTCTTCCTGCCTCAGCCTCCTAAATTGTTGGGCTTACAGGTGTGAGCCACCCGACCAGCACTTATTCTTGATTTCAAAACCTTACTTCTGTTTTCCAGAACAGCATGAAAGTCATTTTTTTCTTGTCAAGGATCCTATGTAATGCCGACTGGTTTCTGTGAGGCTGACTGCACATATCTGAAGGCTATTAGAAGATTATGTAACATTCATTGCAGCTTGCTCTGTGCCAGGTACTGTTTCACGTGTTTCAACCCAGCTAATCCACAGACAGGCATGACTGTCCTCCTTGCCCTACTGATAAGGAAATAGATTGAATGTAATCAGCACCTAACCCAGGAGGGTGGGGAGGAAGGATTTGACTCTTGGACACGTCTGAAATCATTCTTCAGTTCTAAAATGCTGTGGCTCTTTAGAAAAGCTGTGCTCTGTGTACTGGGTGCAACTGCTTCCCACCCTCCCAAGTACATTGACAGCCTAACCCCTGGTATCTATGAATGTGGCCTTGTCTGGAAACGGGGTCTTTCACATGTGATCAGGTGAAGATGAGATCACACTGGATGAGCGTGGGTCCTAGCCCAGTGGCTGGTATTCTTATAAGAGGGAAATCGGTACAGACACGTGGCGGAGAAGGCTGTGTGAGGGAAGAAGCAGAGATTAGAGCGATGCATCTACAAGCGGAGGAAGGCCAAGGGCCCTGGAAGCTGGGAGAGTGGCCTGGGATGCTTTCTCCCTCACAGCCTCCAGAAGGAACCACCTCTGCTGATACCTTGATTTCGGACGTCTGGCCTCCAGAACTGTGAGAGAAGAAACATAGGTTGTTTTTAAGCCATGAAGTTTGTAGCGATCTGTCATGGCAGCCATAAGGAATGAACCCATGGCGTAAATATGTGAAGAAGGTGGAGAGCCTGGGGCGGCCTGCTGCTGCCTCCACCCATGGCGCACACGAGGCTGGGCTAAGGTAAACACAGGAACCACCGGGAGAGGGGCGCAGCCTCGGCTCCTGAGTAGACAGCGTCTTCACAGAACAAGCCAGTCTGTCCCCTGGCATGCCAATGGGGCACGGGGAGGGACCCCTGATGGTGCTGGGTTTGGCCAGCGTGGCTGAACCACAGCCATGAAAACTGAGTCACGTGCTCAGGACACAGGATCTGTTAGCACTGGGCACAAAGGGGAACACCTTTAACTTTTCTTTCTATTTGACTTTTGTTTGGATTACTCTGAAATTTGTGTTTGTGGGGGACTGGATCTATCTGCTGAGTGAACAATCACTTGCATTTTCAAAGACCAGTGTTTTCTACACTTTGGTCATTCCATCTTCAAAATGTCAAATCTAGCTGGTTGTGGTGGCTCACGCCTGTAATCCCAGCACTTTGGGAGGCCGAGGTGGGCAGATCACCTGAGGTCAGGAGTTCAAGACCAGCCTGGCTAACATAGTGAAACTCTGTCTCTATTAAAAATACAAAAATTAGCCAGGCATGGTGGTGCCCGCCTGTAATCCCAGCTACTTGGGAGGCTGAGGCAGGAAAATCGCTTGAACCTGGGAGGCGGAGGTCAGGCATGACCACATTTTGGGAGGCTAAGGTAGGAGGGTCGCTTAAGCCCAGGAGTTCAAGACCAGCCAGGGCAACAGACCTCCCCTCCCCCATCTCTACAAAAAATAATTTAAAAATTAGCTGGACATGGTGACACATGCTTAGAGCGCCAGTTTCTGGGAGGCTGAGACTGGAGGACCGCTTGAGTGCAGGGCTTCAGGATTGCACTGAACTAGGATTGCACTACTGTACTCCAGCATGGATGAATGAGTGAGATCCTGTCTCAAAAATAAATAAATATATACATAAATGGAGTTTTATTACACTCCTCAAAATGGAAAGCCAGAATCATCTGCCATAAATCAAAGTATTTGCCTGGTTATTATAATATTTATATTAATATATCAGGGAATGCGTTGGCCAGGGAAAAGCTGCCTGGTAAACAGGGGCAGGACCAATGCTACTCTGACAGGCGAGAGAGTTTTTATGAATAGAACTATTTTGAAAACTACTGGAAAAGTTGGCTTAAATCCCAATATGGAAAAAATTTATATTGTAAACTTTATTACTGTACCGCTGTGAGGATTCTCTGACCACCACAGACCCACCTGTTTGGCACAACATTCTGTAGACAGAAAGTTCTGGAATGGGATACGTTGAACAGGCTTTTAAATACATAAGCGCCACGCACATTTAAAAGAACAGATGGTGGCATTTCAGCTCTGAGAAAATTAACAGGGCGGATATCTGACATCTGTATGACCTTGCCCAAATGTCACCATCAGATGATCACCCCCGACATCAGATTATCACCCCTGATATTCACTGGTGATGTATCTTTTCCTGAGCGGAGAAAATAAATAAGAGTACTAAGCTAAGAAGGGATCTTTTCATTCTCTACTGCTCAGAGGAGAAATCTGGAAACCCAGCCAAAGAATACAGTCTAACCTTTGTTCAGACACTAGTGTGAAGGAGAGAAAAAAGGGCTGCGGGATAAAGAGACACTTGTGTTTTCAACTTGCAGGGGCCGTCGGAATGCGACACTCCACAGCATACAACAAGCCCTTCTGATACACTAAGGCTGGACACAGACAAGTGTGTCTAGTTAGATCTAATATTGCTTTTCCTGGAGCTCAAGGTGAAGACCCCCACACGGATGTGGTCCCCATATGGAGATAGAAGCATGAGGGCCTAGCATGCCCAGGAAGTCACCCAGACCGTAGGCATTAGAGTTTTGCCACCATGGAAAGCAACAGTGGGGCTGTGTGTGTGTTTTCTACTACCATCTCTTGGCATGCTGCCATTTATCATAGTTGTGGGCTAAAAAAAATGGAAACTGTTTCTATAACAATACTCCCAAGTTTACCATAAACAACAATTCCAATACAAAACAACTCAGAAAAGCATATAAAGACCAACGAACCTAACATTTCTCATAAGAGAAGACGGGCCTGCACGCTCCAGAATGACCTCATCTTAACTAATTACATCTGCAACGACCTTGTTTCCAGATCAGATCACATTCTGAGGTACTGGGGGTTAGGACTTCAACATATGAATTTGGGTGGGACATAATTCAACCCATAACATATCCCTAAGCCTGAGAGGAGATGGAAAAGGAGGTGCTGTGGAGCCTAGCTGAGCGGTCAAGGCCAGCAACAGCTGTCGTTAGAGAGCGCCCAGCTGTGCCAGCCCCACACGGAAGCAGGAGAGGCTGGCAAAATAAACACGGCTCCGACTTCTCTCATATCCCACTCTCCAGGCACCAAACTCAATCCGAAGACAGAGGACCAGGGAGCCAGCTCATACCATTTGGGGAAGTCAGTGTTCTCCGAGCACAAGCCAGAGAAAGCAGGAGAAGGGATGAGGCAGGGCGGGGTGGGGAGGTGGGTGAGGGGGGTGGAGGGTGTGTGTATGTGTGTGTCTTTACAGAGGCAGTTAGAGAAAACGCTCCAATCTCTTGATTTGAATCAAGACATCTAAATGGATTTGGGATAGAAGCTGATGTATTTTAGAAATCAGAGGATTTAGATAAACCAAGAGAGAAAATCAAGATGTGCACTTTTTTTTTTTTTTTTTTTTTTTTTGAGACAGAGTCCCCCTCTGTCACCAGGCTGGAGTGCAGTGGCATGATCTCAGCTCACTGCAACCTCTTCCTCCCAGGCTCAAGCGATTCTCCTGCCTCAGCCTCCTGAGTAGCTGAGATTACAGGCGCCCGCCACCACGCGACTAATTTTTTGTATTTTTAGTAGAGACAGGGTTTCACTGCGATAGCCAGGATGGTCTCAATCTCCTGACCTGGTGATCCGCCCACCTTGGCCTCCCAAAGTGCTGGGATTACAGGCGTGAGCCACCAGCCACTGCGCCTGGCTCAAGATGTGCATTCTTTTCCAGGAAAGCTACCTATGAGAACATTTCTTCTCTTTAATTGAGAAGTCTGGGCAGAGTTGAAGGTCCAAATTTCCAACGAATGCAACGAAGGCCTCCCAAGAAAACATCACCCTTGGAGTGCACATAAAGAAAAGCTCTTTCCTTAGAGCCCCCTCAGATGACCTGGTCATGTACCTCTCCTGAAACCTAAGTCACCCCAGATGTCCCCTTTGCTTCATACCCAGCTCAACCCCATGCCTCCATTTCCATTCTTGCCACCTTGGTTCAGGACCTCCTCACCTCTCCCCTGGGCCCGGTCCTCCAGCCTCTGCCCCACTGCATCCATCCTTCACACTGTGGGCTGCAGAATAAAACTCAGACTCCCCAGCACGGCCAGCAAGGCTCCTTGGGATTTGGTCCCTGCCCATGCTTCAGGCCTCAATTCCTCTCATCCCCTCCCCACCCTGCCCTCTGGTTCTCCAATAAAAAGAACCCACTCTGTCAGGAAAAATCGTGGAAGACTTTGAAGTGGGAAACTGGCCTTTCAATTTCCTGGGTGTCTGGTCCAATGCTCCCTACTAGGCTGTCTTCTCTTTCCCTTGTTTTGCACCATTTTATATTTTATTATTAGAAGTTATAAACTAGTGGAAGTGATGCAAATGATTTTTGGTCTTAAATGTGTAAATGCATCCCTCAAGATGCAGTAAATTATTGCCCTGTAGATACTGGTCACTTTTGCATCTATTTTTAAATTCTGTTCAGCATTTCTGATCATCTATATATGAGCATTCTTTGGATTTTTCTTTGAACCCTTTCTAATATTTTCTTTGTTTTCTCATGAACTGAGTTAAATAAAATCTTTGATACACAGTTTATAATTCTATGAAAATCACAATTTTATCCTTAAATTTTTTTCTTCTATCAGTTCCTACAGTTCCCAGATTAGGCCATGTTCTTTCCTGCATCTTTGCCTTTGCACAAGCTGTTGCCACTGCCCAGAAGTTTCCTTCACATCTTTTTCCATCTGGTGAACTCCTAACCATCCAATGTTGAACTAAAGGTTGCCTCTGCTGTAAAGCCCTCCTCAATTTCTCCATGAAGTGAGATACTCGAGTTGGAAGGCATTTCGTACATGCCTATATTTCCATGCTTAGCATCCTGTGTCAATACCTGTTTTTCCCACTAGAGTTGGAACACCTGCAGATAGGGACTATATTCTCTACCACTGCTAGCACAGAGTGTGCACTTAACAATATTACTGAATAGTCATTCAGTACCTCTCCTGGGGCTTTCTTTTAATTCTCACAATGACCTACTGAGGTTGGTTGTATTTGTATCTCCTTTTTACAGATGCAAAAACCGAACTTCGAGAAAGTAGAGTAACTTGCCCAAGTTCACACAGCTTTGGGAGGATCTGAACCCAGGTGCTATGTCCTCAGACTGAACTATCTTAACTGCAATGTTATACTGTTTGTTGATTCAGCAAATCCACGGACCTCAGGCCCTCTTTAAGCGATACCTAAACTGACCACTAAGGGTAAACTTATGTTATCAAAAGATAACATATCTTACCAGGCTGGGACAACGAAGAGCAAATGATTTTTAATATTGTAATTTCTCTCTCCTCAGAAATTAGCCAGTATGTATCAACCAAAGAGAACTGGCTAGCCAAACAATTTCCTCATTATTACCATACAATGCAGCTTAAATTAAAACTACAGTTTCTTGTTCACACAATGGACATGTAGGTTGCTTAGCAAACAACAGTCCATGAATGTGTTGTACAAGAGCACTCACAATACAGGCAGCCAGTTGCCCTGTGGAGTGGCCGGGGAAGGCCTGCCCTAGTTTCAGCCACCCATCCATCTCCCTGGGCAAACCTGGTCCTGCCATCGGCACTCCTCCCATCAGGGCTGCATCTGGGGTTTGGAGTTCACAGAAACCTCTTAAAAATGCACCCAATGGCAGGTGCAGAGTAAAATAAATGTTGCTTCACCAGCTGGGTAAGTGTCCAGCCTCCTCAGGGGTATCTGGGGACCATCTGACTTCCTGCCACTCACAGGGTGGAGATAAACAGAGCATATTACCATAATAAGGGAATGAGGAGCAGGGTTGGGCTGGGCTTTGATAATCTGGAGTGGTGTGATTAGGGTAGCTTTGATGTTGATAAGCCAGTTTCAAGGGCCTTTCATCCTGGTGCCCCTGCCCTTGGAATATTGGGCTCCAGTAAGCCAATGTAATCATTACCCAGGTCTCCAGTGCAAAAGCCAGACTCGTGGAGAGCAGGCTGGCATGGCAGCCTGCCTGGGGAGGCATGGGGAGCAGCAAGACCAGGCCAACTGCAGATGCATTTCCTCCCCATGCCAGGAAAGGTTTTAATTCAAAAACAAATGTATTTATCACTTCCAGCCACTCCGCAGGGCAGGGCATCCTGCCTTGGGTGGAGCATCAGTGTGCAGCGGGAACAATGGCAGGCAGCCAACGGAAACTTCACGTTTCACCAAGGTTCCTGCTACTTCACAGTGGTTATAAAGGCCAGCATCACATCAGCGGAGACAGTCCAGCCTCCCGGCCAGCCCTAAAGACACAGGCACCAAGCGAGGGCCAGGCCCTCCGAACCCCAGCCAGGCAACCCTGGCCCCAGTGGGCTGGATGGTGGGATGCATTGAACCGTCCTCACTTGGTGACTAAGGCTCTTTCTAACCCTGGAGTGTGGGACAAGGGAAAAGTCTATCACGAGCAGCAAAGGGTGATTTGTCTGTGAAACCCCGTGACACATGCCCCATAGGATGTTTAAGGAGCTAGAGGGTTATTACGCTCTCAGAAGCTCACCTTTGCCTGGTGGTCCAAGGGCCTTGCTGGACATTTTCCAGAGAGGAGGAAGGAATTGCAGGCAACTGTGGTTTTGCAGCTCACCTGGCCCCAAGCTGTTGAGTATCCCTTCTCCTCCAATTTAGGCTTCAGCAGTTGGAGTCCTTTCAAAAACAGCCTGGATCTTGTCACCCTCCAACTGAAAGATCTCCTGGAAGAAGCCCACATCCATATGGATGCCTTTCCAGGTTCTTCCTGGCTCTTCCAGCCCCTGTCTGCTCAGTCTCATCCCTCAACCCTTTACGCACAGGCCGACAACTCCCCCAGCAAGGCCTGTGCTTTCACACCACCTCGGGTAGCCTTCCCACCGTGTCTACCTTCTTCTGCTCATATTTCAGGGCCCAGCTGAAATATTACCTCCTAGGTGAAGACTCTCCTGCCCTTTCTACCCACATCCACAGGGAACTTGAATGTCTTCCTCCCATAGGCTTGCAGAGCTTTCTGTACATACCTTTCCTTTCCTACAACACTGAACCACACCGTAGCCAACTTATTTAATTCTGTGTTAGTCTCTCTGACCTGATTATTAGCTCAGTGGAGTAAGGGCTCCCCTTTAACTCATCTATCCATTCTCAGTAACTAGTATAGTCCCTGGCACATAGTAAGTGCTCAATAAATGGGAAGAATAAATGAACAAATGTGTAAAAACTTCCCCTTCCTTAGAGAATCTCTTCTTCTTAGGTGGAAGTAATGCAATTGTGAGCCTTCCAGGAGGCAAAGAACATTCATCTGTGGGAAACTGCTCTGGACAAAATCTGCCCTCCCACCTTCTCCCAGAGAAACCCCAAGGCAAAGATGGCAATGTGCAAACTAACCGTTTCCAGACAAGTGAATTTTCAGATGCTAACAATTTTCCTGTGTGTTAGAGCAAAGCCAAACCACACACAGAAGTGAAACCTCTCAACATCCCACACCCAAGCATTTAGTTTATTACTCGGTTGGAATTTCAATGACTATAGCCATGTGAATAAAGATGCTCCCTGCAAGAACAGAAAGATTCTGGTGGTTCTTTGATGTGTAATCTTCGGCCTTTAGCTTCTGGATGCGTTGTACCATACAAGATGATAAAATGGTACAATATCCTTGGTTTAAGACCTGGGCTGTACCATCCCTATAGAATTCTGAACCTTAAGTGTCAGCCCTGTTACTCCTTTTGGATTCTTTTGCTTCAAAAGGATGATGATGATGATGAAGATGAAGATGATGATGATGAAGATGAAGATGATGATGATGATCTTTGTTGAGAACACTGTTATTGCAAATCACACCTCCTCTGAAAATAAAATAGGCTAAAATCTGGATATTCCAGATTTTAATTAATTTTAATGAAATTAAATTAATCTAAATATCTTATTTAACCTAATATATTCCAAATATATTAATATATTTAGAATATTCCAACTTCCATAAAGATAGAATTCATCTCATTGGTAAGAATCACTCTATCTCATCAGTTTTACTCTTGGCAAAAAGGGCAAAAATTTAAACCTTTGCCCCCACTCTCAGTACTGCTAAGCATTTCCTCCCCAACTCTGTTGCCCAGACCAGGTGGAAAGGAAACCAAATATCCATTCGTCTCTAATAATTCCAATCTCATTTCCAGGAAAAGGAGGTCATAGCTCTACCCAGCAGAAAGAAATGGAGTCCCCCATCTGCAGAGCCTGGCCCCTCCTGCCCCTCCAGCCTATTCCTCCCCACTTCCCCCACACTCCGCTACAGCTGTGCTGAACTTCATACAGCTCCTCAAACACTGCGCCCCACTGCCTCCTACACTCCCCACCATCTCACTCTTCACTTCACTCCTACTCATCATCCGGAGCCGACATCATCTCCTCCCGGAAGCCTTTCCCTGGCCGCCAAGGCTGAGTTAAGGCCCTTTCAAACTGCTCCTAGCTCACCCTCTCCTTCCGTATCCCAACAGTAATCACACGATCAAGGACTTATCTTTCTCACCCTCTAGAGAAGTATGGTCTAACAGTAATATAGTTCCACCTATATATCAATTTTGAATTTTCTACTAGTCTCATTAAAGATGAAAAAACCAGATGAAATTATTATTATTATTATTATTATTTTGAGGTGGAGTTTTGCTCTTCTTACCCAGGCTGGAGTGCAAAGGTGCAATCTCAGCTCACCGCAACCTCCACTGGGTTCAAACAATTCTCCTGTCTCAGCCTCCCGAGTAGCTGGGATTACAGGCGCCCGCCAGCCACCATGCCCAGCTAATTTTGTATTTTTAGTAGAGACAGGGTTTCCCCATGTTGGTCAGGCTGGTCTTGAACTCCCATCCTCAAGTGATCTGCTCCCCTCAGCCTCCCAAAGTGCTGGGATTACAGGTGTGAGCCACCTCGCCCAGCCTGAAATTAATTTTAATAATATATTTAATCTAGCATATCCAAAATATGATTTCAACATGTAATATTTTAAAACAATTGCTCAAGAGATATTATACACGCTTTTGCCCCGGACTAGGTCCTTGATATCCAGTGTGTATTTTACCCTTACTGAATATCTCCATTTGGACTAAGCACATTTGAAGTACTCCATAGCCACATGTGGCTGGTGGCTACCATACTGCACAATAAGGGCTGAGGTGAAATTCCCTGAAGTCAGGGCCTGGGCTCACCCTCTCACACTAGTGTATTTTGTACCTTTCTTGGCACAAGAGCAACAATGTGAAACAGCATCTATGAATGACGTTACCCCCAAGTGAGGGAGGTATACAAGCACGGCCCTGTGGCCCAGAAAAGTGGGTGTCTGTAACATAAGCTATGAACACTATGGTTTCAGCTAAAATTTCACTGTTCCAGCCAAACTCTCTAAATAAAAGAAAGATGGCCATGCACGGGCTGATCACATTTGTATTTCATTTTTAAAATCTGTTTTATTTTTTAGAAACAGGGTCTTGCTCTGTCATCCAGGCTGGAGTGTAGTGGTGCAATCTCAGCTCACTGCAGCCTCCACCTGCTAGGCTCAAGCTATCCTTCACCTCAGCCTCCCAAGTAGCTGGCATTACAGGCACGCACAACCACATCTGACTACTTTTTGTATTTTTTGTAGAGATGGGGTTTTACTACGTTGCCCAGGCTGGTCTCCAACTCCTGGGCTCAAGGGCTCAGCCCACCTCAACCTCCCAAAGTGCTGGAATTACAGTCACAAAAACCCAGCCCCACATTCACATTTCAAGCGTTACACAAAATAGCGGAAATAACCAGTCCAACAAAGCAAATTGGACATTTGGAATTCAGCAAAATGTAACTTAACCTTCATACAGGCTGGAAACCAAAATGAAAATGCAGCGTCTCCAGGCAATTTCCTTGAAATGGATCAACTTGAAACATTCTCTATCAGAGGACGGGGAGACAGGAGAGGAGCCAAAGAAGGAAGGGTGGGTGCGGAATTATGAGTTGCACTACTCTCTGTATCAAGATTCCTAGAGTTTTTATCCTAAAAGCTGTTACTTTTAAAGATGTTTCTTAGAAACAGCAAAGCAGTAGAGCCAGGAAAAACAATGATATCAGCCACTAACTCCAGAGAAGCAACCTCTGGGAAATGCCTCAAGGACATGTGAGGAGCGAACACTGCAGAGCTCAGAAAATAGATGGATGGACTGCTTTTTCTCGGTCTAGTCAGATATTTCTAGATTCCCAGATGTATAGATCACAAGGACTTTTTTTTTTTTTTTTTTGAGATGGAGTCTCACTCTGTCACTTAGGCTGGAGTACAGTGGCACAATCTCAGCTCACTACAACCTCTGCCTTCTGGGTTCAAGTGATTCTCCTGCCTCTGCCTCCTGAGTAGCTAGGACTACAGGTGCCTTCCACCATGCCCGTCTAACTTTTGTATTTTAGGTAGAGATGGGGTTTTACCATGTTGGCCAGGATGGTCTCGAACTCCTGACCTCAGGTGATCTGCCTGCCTTGGCCTCCCAAAGTGCTGGGATTACAGACATGAGCCACCATGCCCAGCCCCAAGGACTTCTGATGAAACAGTTGCTACACCAGCAGTTCTTAAGCTTTAGTGGGTACTAGAAGTACCTAGGGGGCTGTTAAAAATTCAGATTGCTGGACCTCAACCTTTCAAGAGTCTGATCGAGTTGGTCTGAGGTGAGTTCTAGGAGTATGCATTCTTACCCATCAAGTATTTTAGGTGATTCTGATAGGGTGTTCCACAGTTTAAAAAAAAAACAAGCCTAAACAATGGTAGTTATGATCTGCTACCTATCATCAGTTCACTTTTCTCTCGCCTTCCTTTCTAAATGCCCTCAGGGCTACCATACCCTGTAGGCCACAGGCATGGTTTGTGCAGTTGGTGTGCTATATAATAGCTCCCAGCTGAGAAGGCAAGTGGGGGGCCGGGATCCAGGTGTCTGGTGGCATGGGGCTGTGTCTACCCAAAGTAATGAACCTTCTTTGTACAGAGGTGCTTCCAATTTGCAAGCCTTGTGCTCTAGGGGTGCTTTCAGCCCAGAGGGCTGCTTTTTTTCTGGTTTATACAAAGGCACTATGTAGGTCAGCAGTAGCCCTGAACCCGCTGTTTAATTCCTTGGCCACCTTGTCTTCCCCAGACCTCAACAGCGAGCACCTTCTACCAATCCTTGCTCCAGAAATGGGTTGAGTGGCTCTTTCCTTATCCATCAGCGGGTCAACCGCCATCGGGTCTTCCTGATCACCTAGGATGCTCCCGCCCACGGTAGGCCTCCCGTTGGGTCAGTCTTCCCTGGGCAAGCCTGGTCAGTGCCTCTGTGTGAATGAGTGACATTGCCTTGCTGAGTCTCTTTCCTGGAAAGTCTCAGCCCTGCTGATTTCATGTACTCATTGCAGGTTTCTACTGGGCCTGATTATTATTTAAAGGGAAAGACGGTGTCAAGGGAATAGCTGGGGAACAAGTCTCCGGGTTAAGAGGCTTACCAAGGGGGCGGACTGCTGAGTGGGACAAATGCCCAAGTGACTGACTTGACTCTGTTTTCACAAATTCCCTTCTCTTTCTCTTCTCCCCAGCTTTTTCAATTTTCTGAACTGGATGAATACTTCATGACACTGTGCGTGTCAGAGCAGACAAAGAACTAATAAAAGGGTCATTGGACCTGCTCTGAATCTCAGATGCATCCTTCGTGAAGAGAAAAAAGATTCCCCTGAGCTGCTAAGAGCAAGGAAACACAATCTCGGCTGAGCTGGAAACTCTAGATCTGCTACAACCTGGTTAATTGCTACTGGGCAGAGAAGCAAAGAATAGATAAGAATTTGCAGCTGTAAAAAAAAAAATCTGAAAGGGATACAGCAGCTTAGAATCTAAAACTCTAAGACAGCTTGAATCTAAAACTACCTCCATTCATTCCCGGAACAGCAATGAGGCACTTATTCCCATTGTGTTACAAGCACTGACTGTCTTAGGTGCAGGAAGACACAGGTCCCTCAAAGAGCTTACTGCTAGAGTAGCAGGTTTATATTTGTAGTTATAAACAAATAATTACAATAAAATGTACCAAGTGGCAAGAAAGAGAAAGGCGCAAAGCACTATGGGTACACCCAGGGCAGGAAAGTCCTGGGGGGTGATGGGCAGCTCCCTGGATGCAGTATGGGGAACGGCAGAGGGAACAGCATGTGAGAAGGCAGAGGGGCCAACCAGCTTGACCCGGAAGGTGAATCACAAGCATTCCTGCCTCGCTGAAGCACAGCGTGAAGGAAGGGAGACCGGAGACAGGGCTGGGAAGGAGGCTGAGGCTGGTTGTAAGGGACCTTTGAATCATGTGCAGCAGTACCTGGGATTTCTTCATAAGGAATAATCGAAGGCTTCATCAAGTAAGGGAGTAACTGAGATCAAACCTGTGGTTTAAACAAAAGACAAAAAAAAACCACCTGTCATTTTTGTTACTTTCCTTTTGTTCAGTTAAATAAACTAGTTTTGAAAAGCAATTTGTGAACATGCCTGTAATCCCAGCACTTTGGGAGGCCGAGGCAGATGGATCACCTGAGGTCAGGAGTTCGAGATCAGCCTGGCCAACATAGTGAAACCCTGTCTCTACTAAAAATACAAAAATAAGCTGGGTGTGGTGGTGCATGCCTATAGTCCCAGGTACTTGGGAGGCTAAGACAGGAGAATTGCTTGAACCCAGGAGGCAGACGTTGCAGTGAGCCAAGATCGCGCCACTACACTCCAGCCTGGGCAACAGAGTAAGACTCTGTCTCAATAAAAAGAAAAAAATAATAACCAGAAAACAAAGGTACTACATAGGCTAGTTGAAGCCATTTATGTACATTACACACATGCACATGTACACATAGGCACTCACCCATTTTCACAGCCTTTTATTTATATAAAAGGAAACATATTCTACATTCATTGTATAATACCCTTATTTTATAAAGTATCACAGACATCATTCACATGGGCACAAGAAGATTCACCTAATTTTCTTTCACGGCCACTTGGCTTTTTTTTTTTTTTTTTTTTTTGAGACAGGGTCTTGCTCTGTTGCCCACACTGGAGTGCAGTGGTGTAATCTCGGCTCTGTCGCCCAGGCTGGAGTGCAGTGACATGATCTTGGCTCATTGCAACCTCCGCCTCCTGGGTTCAAGTGATTCTCCTGCCTCAGCCTCCTAAGTAGCTGAGACTACAAGTGCACGCCACCACAGCCTGCTAATTTTTATATTTTTAGTAGAAACGGGGTTTCACCATGTTGGCCAGGATGGTCTCGATCTCTTGACCTCGTGATCCGTCCGCCTTGGCCTCCCAAAGTGCTGGGATTACAGGCATGAGCCACCACACCTGGCCACTTGGCTTTTTAGTACTTAGGGTCTTTATTGTTACAAGGGAAAGACAACTCACTTCACACCAGCTAAAACCAAAACCAAAAGTGAATTCCCCCAGTGTCCGCATGCCACCAGTAGGCTATGCTTCACATCAGTAGGCTATGCTTCCATGAGTGTCTCCATCTTCAGGCATCCCAGAAGCTCCAGGATTTACCCAGGTGGCTCCAACTGTTTCAAGCCTCATATCCTTTCTGATTCATTCTAATTAGACAACATTCATTGTATATGAAACAGTTACTGTGGCCAGGGAAATATGATGAACTGAGTGACTTCCGCCAGTTGGTGTCCACCCCTGGAGATAAGAGTGAGGTCAATACTAATCAACCCTTAGGAGGGGCAAGAGGGAATGGATGCTAGGGTAGCAACCAGCAGATGACCTCTGCAAATTTCATTATTCAACTCAATAGGTCCTTTACCTTGTTTCCAATATCTCATCATTATAAACAAAGCTGTAATTAACATCCTTACACATACAACTTTTCAGGTACAAGAATATCTGTAAAATAATTTCCTAGAAGTAGAACTTTGAGTCAAAGGGTGCCTGTTCCTTTGATAGACATTACTATATTGCCTTTTGAAGAGACTGCACTGATTCATTCCCGCAACATCTATGAGATTGCTTGCTTCTACATATCACTGGCTGTGTGTCGTCAACTTTGTCAGACCTGCACTTTCAAAATTCAGTTTAACAATAGTGTGGTTGATAGATAGGAAGGGGAATGAGAATGGAGGTAAGAAAAGTAGCCATGTAATTACAATAATGAAAGAGACAGTAAGAACCTGAACTAAGGTAGCTGCCGTGCATTTGAAACATAGAGGCAGAATCAAGACATGCATGTTCTCAGCCCAATGTGGCAATGGAAAAGACAGCTATTTTTCTGAAAAATTTGCACTGAAAAGGCTTCATTCTGATCTTTTTAAATAAAAGAAAGACAAAGAAAAGATTCTGCTATAAAGACTTTTCCAGTTGGAAATAAAAAATGAACATGCAAAGACCTTAACAGATCCTACACAGAGAGTTTGAGTTAAACACGCTCAGATCTCAAAAAGAAACCTAGAAATGGAATAATGTGTTATCAGAGCACACAGTAAATGTGTTATTAGAAGCACACTTTGCAAATTCTAGACAGTACACAGTGTAGAACAACATGGCAATGATAGTCTTACTAAAGTGGAATGAGGCACTGAACCCTAAGGACCAGTGTTCAACTGGTGAAAAATCCTCCCTCCCTGGATCCTTCCCCTCGGATCCTACGGGCCAGAGCATTCTCAGCTCTGACACCAACTTTGCCGTGTATACTGTAGGCACTGTAGATAATCCTAGCTAAAATAGTGTAAGATCTGTCTCTGGCACATTTCTCTCATTTAAAAATTATATTCCTGATTATTTATAACATCATCTGGTGAAGATTTATACGAATGCCTTATAAGGTATTGCATAGGATCCACCCTGCTACTGATCTACATAAATCCCTCCACATTGCTCATATTTCTCGGAATGGCTGTAAATTGTTTCTCCACCGGCTGTAACGACCAACGGGAAAAGAAGCATTTCTTCTTCCAAATCTCCTGACATTGTAACTAGCTCCCAATCTTTTCTTATTACCTGCACCAACCATTCCAAGATCCTTCTTTCCTATAAATTCTTGAAGGAGAAAACAAAAAGGAGAATAATTTTTAAATAGCTACAAAAAGAAAAAAAAACAAATATAGGAATATTTCTGGGAGGTTTCATGTGCCAGTGGGAAGGTCAGAAGAACAAGGTGGGTGGGGTGGGAGGTGAGGCCCAGCATAGAACGATCCAGGCCACGTTACGCTGCCTCTGGTGGAAGCCCTTGAAGGAGGCACTGAGAGGGTTGCAGACCTGAACATCAGAGCTGGGGAGGTTTATCAGGCGCCCCGAAGCCACCCGGGCACCAGCAGAACCCACGCCCTTGGAACACTGCTGCATACTAAGCCCTGCTGATCGCAGCCCGGCCTGCACCGCAGCCACCTGTCCTCTGCTCGGCACAGCTCTCCAGCAAAGGGTCTGGGCAGAAGGCTTTGCACTTGTGGTGTGTGCAATGCTCCTTTCTTCAGCCAGAAAAATCTTTCTGAGCTTTGTTGAGGGCATCAGTATCTCCCTCCATTGCACTTACTTTCAATATAAACATATAATTGGTGCTTCTGTAACAGGATGCCAAGGAGCCCAGAATCCAGAGATTCTCCTGGGCCCCCAAACCCAGGCTGGCCCAGGCCCTTCAGTTTAGCCTTGAGCCCTGGGTCCGGTCATGCGCACTGACTGATCAAGGGCCAGTAGTCCATGGTGGAAGGAGGATCTCAAGGCAGCTCTCCTGCAGAGACCTTGCTGCAACCATGCTGAAAAGCCAGCCCTAGACGGCTGTGTGGAAATCTTCTCCCTGGCTGGGTGCCGCGTCCCATTCCATTTCTGTCCTGACATTCTTCAAGGCCAGGGGAAGACCTGCCTGCTCTGGGAAGCCTCCTTTGACCACCCCCACAGGAGGCTCTCACTTCAGTTACCCTTCAGTCGCTGCTGTGACTGTTACTGCAGGCGCTGTCTCCTCAGCAAGAACGTAAGGCACTCAGCCCCTTGATCTCTTCTCGCATGAAGCATGGTGCTGGCACGTGGGACATACCAGGGCTGTTGAATCGAGAGAGACCATGCTGTTCTGTCCTCCCCTAAACACCACAGTCCAATTCCAGAAAGAATCCAGTGCTTCGTGTAGCTGATCACAGGTAGCTGAGTGCCCAGAGGTGGTAAAATAATTTCCAATAAGTATGGACTTCCAGTAACGATGGACTTACTGCATCTCTGAATATGAACAAGTCCTGCTTCCTCAGTCTTCCTTCCTCCTTTTACCCTCAGCCTTGTTTGTGCCTACCTACCTCATCACCAGCATCACCAAGACCTCACAGCCCTGAGGCCCCTGAAGCCTGCCCTCCGTTCTGGGAAAGGGGCATACAGAATTTGAGAAGAAGGCTTGCCCTGTTACCTAAGCTGGAGTGCAGTGGTATGCTCTTGGCTCACTGCAATCTCTGCCTCAGCCTCCTGAGCTGGGATCACAGGTGCCCACCATCACACCTGGCAAGTTTTATATTTTTAGCAGAGACAGGGTTTCACCATGTTGGCCGGGCTGGTCTCGAAATCCTGACGTCAGGAGATCCACCCGCCTCAGCCTCCCACAGTGCTGGGATTACAGGTGTGAGCCACCACGCCTGGTCAATTCTTTTTTCCAAGGTAAGCCCTCATTAGAAAAACAAATGTCTTGTCTGTTCATATTATGATCTTTCACAGCATAACTCTGATATACTTTTATGCTTTAAAAACCTCTTCCCACCAAGGACAAAGAAGAGGTGGAGCTAAGTGAGTGAAGAGATGGATAGTTCTGTCACAAACAGGCAAGTTACTCCCTCTCAGAAACCACTGAAGGGGCCTGAAAGGGCTGAAAAAGTGAATGAACCTCCCTAAAGTATAAGGTCGCCCAGAAGGCAGTGGCCATAGGCAAGCCACTTATAAGGGGCTGGCACTGGACACCTGGCCCTGAGCCCATGCAGGGCAGGACCTGGAGGGATCCTCTCCCCCTGGGTATCAAGGTAGGAGCCGATTTGTAGGCAGCCACTTGGGCTACGTTGGGCCACTGAATACTTGTCTCACCCATATGTTTTCCCTTTCCTTACAAAGCCGTTTCCTCAGAGGGTTCAGTGAGGAAACCCTGAATAAACAGAGAGCATGCTGTTGGCCCGAGGTTTCTCTGAGGTGCGCCCCACGGACGCAACCCTGGGCCGAGCCCACTTCCAGGCCTTTTGCCAGCCCTCCTGCCAGTCACAACTGTTGTTTCCATGAAGTTGTTTCTTTCAACTGCATTTACTTCAGCCTCTAAAGGAAAAGCTTATGTCTCCAAACAGCAAGGCAGAAGACATCTCTGAGGCAGATGTCCACTGAAGGCGTTGCAGCCCTCTGCCCTCTCTTCCAGAAGGCTCTCCCCAGCGAAAGAACGAGGGCTCCAATCATGCCAGGGAACGCCGCAGGTTTCCAGGATGGCTTCTTTTCAGTGTCTGTTGAGTGCAGGGGCCTCGTCTTGTGTGAGGGGTGCGGGGTGAGCAGAAAGCTGCTGACATGAGAGGCCATAGAAGTCCAGACGTGGCTGTTATCTTTATTTTCTAGATAGTAAAGCTAAGGCTCAGAGGTCATATAGCTGAGAATGGACCGGACCAGAAGTCCAGCCCAAGTGCGTCTGATTTGAAATCTCAGATCTTAACCATTACCCTCTATCCATGGTGGACTGTTTGGATACATGGGGCCAGTGCCACAAAGCAGGTTCACCATGTGGACGGGAAGGGCCCTGCCGAACTCAAGGACTGGGCTGAGACATAAGTGGGCTGAACCTCAGGAGGGGGACCAGGGAAAGAGGGCTTTGGCAGCAGCGGATGACCCCATTCTTTGCCAGTATTGTCACTGCTGTTTTGCTCTTGAGTTTCAGAAACTCAGGAAATTGCAGACGATTTCTACCACTTGCTGGCACAATCTTGAACAATTTACCTACTCTTTGCATGCCTCATTTTTCCTCATCTGTAAAATGGAAATATTAAGAGCCCCTACCTCATAGGGTGGTTGTGAATATCAAGTGAGTTAATATGTGCAAACATCCAGAACAGTGCCTGGCACTTGGAAAGCAATGGACATTGCTGATGAGATCATCACCATCCCCATCTTCATCCACATTACCATCACCTTGGTCTAACACCTTTCCCCCATCCCTCCAGGCATTATCAAGCCCTCCTGCTTACTGCTCCCAGAGCCATTAATGACACCTTTAATAGAGTCCTCATCACTTTGTATCAATGCCCTGAATATGAGAAGGATCGTGATTTTTCTATCTCTGTATCTTCAGTGCCTTAATTCTAAAACTAAGGCTTTCAGACAAGTCACAAAGCCTATTCATTATTTTTTTCTTTTTGAGACAGTGTCTCACTCTGTTGCACAGGCTGGAGTGCGGTGGCGCAATCACAGCTCACTGCAGCCTCAAACTCCTGGGCTCAGTCTATCATCTTGCCTCAGCCTCCTGAGCAGCTAAGACTATAGGAGCATGCCACCATACCCACCTTTTTCTTTTTCTTTTTTTTAAATAGAGACGAGGTCTCACTATGGTGCCCAGGCTGGTCTTGAAATCCTGCACTTAAGCAATCCTCCTGCTTCGGCCTCCCAAAATTGTGAGCTACCATATTTTGCCAAGGTTATCTGATTTTTATAAGATTTAAAAATATGTCACCCCAGCTCATGCCATAGAGATCGGAAGTACACATAATAATATGTGACAATAAAATTGAAAGGGTTTAAAATTGTGAAGTAGGCCCGGCATGGTGGTTCACACCTGTAATCCCAGCACTTGGGAGGCCAAAGCTGGAGATCACTTGAGCCCAGGAGTTTGAAATTAGCGTGGGAAACATGGTGAGATCCTGTTTCTACAATAAATTTTAAAATTAGCAGGGCATTGGTGGTGCAAACCTGTAGCCTCAGATACTTGGGAGACTGAGGTGGGAGGATCTGTGTGAGCCCAGGAGTTCAAGGCTGCAGGGAGCCAGGATCAGACCACTGCACTCTAGCCTGTGCAACAGAGCAAGACTCTATCTCAAAGATAAATAGACAAATAAATAAATCAGTAAAAATAAATAAATTGTGAAGTGTTGAAGACATAAGAAATTTCCATTGTGATAATCATTGTATCAAATAATACTAACAAACTCCATCTGAGGTCCCCAGTGTCCCGGTGACCTAGAGATCCCCTTCCTCTTCAGCATTTAAAGATTCAGAAGTCGAAAATTCCTGAGAAATATACCTATGAATGTTGCCCTAAATAAAAAATTTTTTATTTAGCCCAGGAGTCTAAATAAAAAAACTTTTCCAGGCCGGAGGCAGTGGCTCACGCTTATAATCCTAGCACTTTGGGAGGCCAAGGCAGGAGGATCACTTTGAGACCAGCCTGGGAAACATGGCAAAACCCTGTCTCTACAAAAAAATAAGCCAGGCATGGTAGAAGGATACTTGAGCCTGGGAAGTTGAAGCTGCCATGAGCAATGATTGCACCGCTGCACTCTAGCTTAGGCAACAGAGCGACACCCTGTCTCAAAAGAAAAAGGAAAGCAACTTTTCTAAGGAATCGCCATCATTTGGAATGTTTTAAAATGAGCTTTTCAAAGACAGGCTCCACAAATCGATTCATGAACTGTTAATTGAGCACCTATGTGTGCCAGGCACTCCATCTACAAATACGATTTAAGACCAGGTGCCTACCTCTAAGGACTCTGCTGTGTAGGAAGGGATTGTGTAGACACACGATCCAATCATTCCTATATAAGATGGAGAATGGTAAGTAAAGACATGCCTACTGTGTTCAGACCACAGAGGAGGGAGCCAGTTTGGAGACCTGTGAATTTTGCAATAGCAGTAGAGATTGGCCTAGGACAAACGGTGCATTTTGAAGTTCTTTTCTGGACATCTGTGGTTCAGAGATACCCAGGATTCCTAAGCACACTGCAGCACATTCTAAGAAGGCACAACTATTGCTATTGCAAGCCATGTTTAAGAGTCCGGCAAGAGGAAGCCCTCCTCCTGGGCGTGCGCTGGAGCTGCTGGCTTGGGCGCATACTCCATCCCAACACCCAGCACATAGTCATCTTTGCTCAAACAAAGCCAGCACTGTCCCCGACTGCCACGGGCTTCCCAGCAGCCCCAAAGCCCCCACCACTGGGTCTATAAATAATAACTGAATGCAGTCCACCTCACCTTGAAAATGCTCATCACTCTCCGTGCCCTGGGGGAGGAGCATTATCCTGTTGTTTCTGATGATTTCCTTCCTTCAAGCCCAGGCCTGTGCACCCGCTGGCCATTCTGGATGTGTGTCTGCTTTCCAAGAGGATGGCGCTACTCTTTGTACTTAGATCATTATTTTTAAATAAATGAGGTGCTGTGGCAAGTGAAGCAATAGCGCCTGTTCTGAATGATAACCTTCGTTCACCTTGTGCAGCTGGGTACTCCACGCCAGGAAGAAACGTGAGGGGACCAGTAAAGGGAACCCTAAGGTTTTGAGCCAAGAGTCACTTCCCTTTTAAGAAAAGAATCTTTCAGCTCGCATAGCTGCTGTGATAGGTTTTCCTCTAAGGGCTAGCTGCAGACCCCTGAGCAGGTGGGACTTTTTGGAGGTAGCTCCTGTGATAAACTCTCTTCCGGGAATTAATGCATTGTCCCAAGTCAGGCTCCTCTGTTTTCAGCTAACCCCCTCAAGTAACCTTCACCTTCTGCCTTGGAGGGCTCAGGGAACTTGAAAGACCTCTCCTCCATCTCTCCCAGCACCTGGCACTGCCGGTCCCAGGAAGGAACTCCAGGAAGAGGCTGGGCTGGGAAGGAGGAGGAGGAGGAGGAAGGCTTGGCAGATCTCTCTGGCACTGGGCCAAACACACTAGATGCAGAGAGTAATAAGCCACTTTTGTAAACGGAGTAGAGCCCAGAAAGAAATTCCGCAGCCTCGAGGTGCTTGTTGAAGTGGAACAGGCAGAGGAAGGAAATACCAGGAGGCAGTAGCTGATAAAATGGAGCTCTGTGGAAGAGTCACCAGATTTGTCATATGGAAAAAGTGAGCACTTCTAAAAAAAAAAATAGAGTTGCAGCCAGGTGCGATGGCTCACGCCTATAACCCCAGCACTTTGGGAGGATTGCTTGAGGTCAGGCATTCAAGACCAGCCTGGGCAACATAGTGAGATCTTGTCTGTAAAAAAATTAAAATTAAAAAATTAGCAGGGTATAGTGGTGCAGACCTATAATCCCAGCTACTCGGGAGGCCAAGACAGAAGGATCACTTGAGCCCAGGAGTCTGAGGCTGCAGTGAGCTCTGATCACATTGCTGCACTCCAGCCTGTGTGACAGTGCAAGACTCTATCTCCTAAAAAAAAAAAAACTGTTCTACAATTCTGAACATTTGGCCAGCACAGGTATTAGTGATTTTTGTAAGTAATGGAACTTAAAAAATAATAACAATATATTGATTTCTCTCTCATTAAAACATATTTCAAGGTTTCAAAACTGTAAAAAAGTATAATGAAAAAAATCAAAAGCATCCACAATTCAGCCATCCAAGAGCAACCACAGTTAACATTTGGTATATAACCTCCTCGTTAGTTTGAATGAGGTTTTTGTACAAAAGTCTTATATGGGTGTTGCTTACAGTCATCTGTCTTATCCATCTTTCTCACAGTATTGATTGATGGCCTACCATGTGTTGCCGATACAGCAATGAACAAAGTTCCTGTCCTAGGGAGCTGCACTCCTCATGGGAAGAGAGAGGATAAATGAATAAACATGAGTGTACGTCATGTGCCAGGCAGCAATAAATGGCATAGAGAAAAATAAGGCAGGGTAAAGGGCCTGGAGCATGGGGTACAGCAGGTTGGGTGAGGCAGGGTTACTATCTTTATTTGGACTAGTTAGGGACCATCTTGCTGATAAAGTGAGATGCAAACAGACACTGAAGAAAGTGAAGGAGCCGCTGCGCAGTAGCTCAGGGCATTGTTTCAGACGGAGGGGACCAGCAAGAGCCGAGTCCCAGGGCTGCCAAGACTGGACATGCTGGAGAAACAGTCAGGAGTCAAGGGTGGCTAGAGTGGCGTGAATAAGAGGCAACGTGGTCGGAAATGGGGTCGGAGCTGCGGGTTGGAGGGACTCAGATCACAGAAGGCCCTGAATATTCTGTTTTGTTGCACTTATTGTTATATTGTGAGCATTTCCCTACTTCAATACATTTTCTTCAAAAGCATAAAAGTTTTTTTTTTTTTTTTTGAGACCGAGTTTCACTCTTGTTGCCCACGCTGGAGTGCAACGCCGCGATCTCAGCTCACTGCAGCCTCAGCCTTCCAGGTTCAAGTAATTCTCCTGCCGCAGCATCCAGAGTAGCTGGGATGATAGGCATGTGCCACCATGCCCGTTTAATTTTGTATTTTTAGTAGAGACTAATTTCTCCATGTTGATCAGGCTGGTCTCGAACTCCCAACCTCAGGTGATCTGCCCTCCTCAGCCTCCCAAAGTGCTGGGATTACAGGTGTGAGCCACCACACCCAACCCAAAAGCATAAATTTTTAATGGCAGCATGAAATTCTACCATGTGGAATTGTAGGTAGTCTCATACCCAGGAGGAAGAGGACACCAGATTTGGTGGACAACTACCAATACTGGTTGTGCTGTGCCCCCTCAAGTAGGAAATGTCACAAGAAGGCCAACCACTTAAAGAAGGATACATCCAATCATACATGTACACAAGTTTTGAAACACGATTTCTCCCCCTTCACATCACTGTAGCTCTTAAGGTCGTGATGCACTAGACCATTTCCTTTACTCTTGGGAGGTGGTAGAAGATTTGTAGTGACCAGCCCAAGCTAATAAGAACAGCCACTGATCTTTGCATTTGAAAACAATGCTACTTTTGGTGCTGTGCCACAGCATTGCAGGCTGTGGCTTTTAGCATTAATACTGAAACATGTGTTCAAATAAATCCTTTCTATCCAACCAGACTAGACTATCTGCCTCTCTGCCTTCTTGGGTACATGCATCTGAGCTACATTAGGTAAAATCAGCTTGTGGTGGGAATGGCAAGTTGTTCACGGATATCTGCTCTCCCTTTCTATGGATTATTTCTATGGACTAATCAATAATTTGGATCATGTACTTGCTACTGGTCATCCAGAATAAAGACTACACATCTCCCATCTTCCTTTGCAGTGAGGCATTAGCCACATGACGAGGTTCTGGCTAACAGGGTGTGAGCAGAAGGGAGGTGTGCACCTCTAAGATGTGCCCTTAATACAAGGATCATGTCCTTCTTCCCTTCCTCTTCTCCCCCTTCTTTTTGCCTAGAATGTGGATGTGATGGAGCAGTTTGTGGGTAAGGTGATACCCCCTAGGATGGCAGAGTCACAGAGTACAAGGAGCCCAGGTCCCTGACAACTCTAGCAAACCAAGCTGCAGACTGCCTTGGACTTCGCCATGAAAGAGAAATAAACCCCTATGTTGTAGAGGCCAAGTCTCTGTGACAGTATCTGAGTGTGGATCTGAATTAATGCAGAGTTTCAGAAACTCAGCCAGGTGCGGTGGCTCACGCCTATCCCTTTTTAAGTGACTGGCCCTCTCGTGGCATTTTCTACTTGAGGGGGCACAGCACAACCAGTATTGGTAGCTATCCACCAAATCTGGTCTCTTCTTCCTCCCGGGTACATGACAAGCTACAATTCCACATGGTGGAATTTTGTGCTGCCATTAAAAATCTACACTTTTGAAGAAAATGTATTTTCTTCAAAATCATACTTTGGGAGGCTGAGGCGGGCAAATCACCTGAGGTCAGGAGTTTGAGACCAGCTTGGTCAACATGGTTAAACCCTGTCTCTACTAAAAATACAGAAATTAACTGGGCGTGGTGGCACGCGCCTGTAATCCCAGCTACTTGGGAGGCTGAGGCAGCAGAATTGCTTGAACCTGAGAGGCAGAGGTTGCAGTGAACTGAGATCATGCCATCACACTCCAGCCTGGGCAACAAAGTGAGACTCCAACCAAAAAAAAAGAAAAAAAAAGAAGAATTTCAGTAGCTCTTCCTGGCCTCCGGGCACGTCAGCACAGGGCAGTCACGTGGGCATCCTGTCTTGGCTATCACGTGGGCATCCTGTCTTGGCTATCCTGTGCACAGCTGCTCCGCAGCAGGCACCGCGTACACTGCATACAGCATTAAGGAATTCATTCCTTAGTTCCTCCCAACATCTGCTACTCATTCCTCAAATATGTGTGAGCACCTGCCCCCTGTGCCTGGCAGGGAACACAAGGGGGACCTAACAATGAATAAGGTTTTTTCTGAAGAAGACCAGTCAGGTTATAAAGTTTATAAGCTTAAGATTGTGAAGAAATTCAGAGAGCTATGAAATTCTACTGGAAGGAACTGATGCTAAGCTTGAGATGTAGCCATGTCTGTCAGGGTCTGTGAATGGACACACATGATCCCAGCTCCACAAGAGGTAACAGTGGCTCTGGAAAAGGACTCCTAAGATGACAGTGTCTTTCACAACCTCCTGAACTGTTTTTCATATAAGGTTCTATACAGTTCAGAAACCCTACCCAAATACAGTGATATAGACTTTGCACTAACATTTTAAAAGGTGATTAAAGCAAAAATGATTTTACTGACTCCCACAAGTATTCTACCTGCAGTTCCTGTAACCCGGGGCACCCATGTGCCTGGCTGCCATTACTGCTCTTTCATAGAAGCAGCTGGATGGTGGATCCAGGTTCACCTCCCACAGCCCCTCACCCAACCTTGCTCCAATCAAACTCAATTCTTGCCTGTACCTTAAGCATGCATTGTGCTTTCCAGCCTGCGTGCTTTTCTTTTCTCTTTATTCTTTTTTTTTTGAAATGGAGTCTTGCTCTGCCACCCAGGCTGGAGTGCCATGGTGTGATCTCGGCTCACTGCAACCTCTGTTTCCCGGGCTCAAGCGATTCTTCTGTCTCAGCCTCCTGAATTGCTGGGGCTACAAGTGCACATCACCACATCTGGCTAATTTTTGTAATTTAATAGAGATAGGGTTGCATCATGTTGGCCAGGCTGGTCTTGAACTCTTGACCTCAGGTGATCCACCTGCCTTGGCCTTCCAAAATGCTGGGATTACAGGTATAATTACAATGCTGGGATTCCTGCATCCAACCCAGCCTGTGTGCTTTTGTTCAAACAGTTCCTTGCCCCTGGAAAACTTCCCCTAGACTGTCCAATGGGCTCTCAAATATCACGAGGACTTTCCTGATCCCCTGAGCAGAACGTGTCCTCACACACACATCCCAAACTCCACAGCTCCTTTTCCTCTCTCAAACTCCTCAATGGCTCTGCCTTACTCCTGACCAGATTGTAAGGTCCCTGGATCAGTGACTGGGTCCCTCACAGTGCTTTGCATATGGGAGGTGCTTAATAAATACTGATTAGATTTGATTAGGTTTCATTCTCTTTCCATGGCATGGCCACACAGTAAAAGGGCACAACAGGAGAAGTCAGGGCATGGAGATGACCTGCTCACCTTGGCAGTATGGCATTGGTTTTCTTCTATGTGAAATCAAATACTACTGATAATTCCTGCTTTGTAAGGTTTTGGGGAAGAATATTATAAATGCTAGCTCTCCACACAGACTATAATTCACTAGCCAGCTGTGTGATCTTGATAAAGTGAATGGAAATACTATACTATCTGCATAGTCTTTCATTGTATGAACATTGAAACACTACGTTCATGCAATGAAAGACTAAGCAGATGCTTCTCAACTTATGATGGGGTTACATCTTGATAAACCCATTATTGGGTTGAAAATATCGTAAGTCAAGAGTGCATTTTCAACTTATGATAGTCTCAATTTATAATGGGTGTGTCTGGATGTAACTTCATCGTTAAGTCAAGGAGCATGCTGAATCTATATTGCCTTCATACCATCCTAAAGTAAAAAATCCAAAGTCAAACCACTGTAAGTTGGGGACCACCTGTATAGTCATTAAAATAAATGAGTTAGTTTGTAGTTCCAGTTACCTGGGAGTCTGACACAGGAGGATTGCTTGAGCTCAGGAGTTTGAGGCTGCAGTGAGCTATGATTGCACTGCTGCACTCCAGCCTGGGCTACAGAGTGAGAACTTGTCTTTGAAACATAAAAATATAAATAAAAAAATACATCAGAGCTTTGCAGATTAGCACAGACAGATCCCACAGATATAGTTCTGAATAAAGAGTAGGTTGCAAAAGAATCATACAGGATGATGCCATACAGAAAGTTTCAAAATATGCCAAACACCACCACATGTATTTTTAGAGATACATAAACTTGTAACAGAAGTGTGAAAGAATCCATAGCAGCCTAAACACAAAATTCAGAACATGGTTTCCTAAGGATAAAGGGATGGAGGAAGAGGGATATGCAATCAGGGCAGACACATGATTGGGGGAGGCCAACCGAATTGACAATATTTTATTTATTGAACTGGATGGTGGGTATATATATATATCTATTTTATTTCTTTTATCCTTTGTATCTGGCTTAAAACATTTCATGATCCATTTTAAAGCCTTCTTTTAAGAAAAAGAATTTGGATAAAGGAAATGTGATATACTTATATCATGGAACATTATTCTGACATAAAAAGGAGAAAATTCTATCATTTGTAACAAGATGGATGAGTCTGGAAGGCATTGTACTACATGAAATAAGTCAGAGAAAGACAAATACAGTATGATCTCATTTACATGTATAATCTAAAAAAGTCAAACTCACAGAGAACTCATAGACAGAGGTGGGGGGCATTGGGAGATGTTGGTCAAAGCGTACAAACTCTCAGTTATAAGATGAATATGTTCTGAGGATCTCATGTATAGCATTGTGACTATAATTAATAATATTGTATCAAACAACTCTATGCACATAAACCAGTAAACCTGGAAGAAATGGATAAATTCCTGGACACTTGCACTCTCCCAAGGCTAAACCAGGAAGAAGACAAAACCCTGAATAGACCAATAACAACGGCTGAAATTGAGGCAGCAATTTATAGCCTACCAGCCAAAAAAAGCCCAGGTCCAGATAGGTTCACAGCCGAATTATACCAGACATACAAAGAGGAGCTAGTACCACTCCTTCTGAAACCATTCCTAACAATCCAGAAAGAGGGAATCCTTCCCAAATCATTTTAGGAGACCAACATCATCCTGATACCAAAACCCAGCAGAGACTCAACAAGAAAAGAAAACTTCAGGCCAATATCCATGATGAACATAGATGTAAAAATCTTCAATAAAATACTGGCAAACCGATTGCAACAGCACATCAAAAAGCTTATCCGTCATGATGAAGTAGGCTTCATCCAGGGCAGGCAAGGCTGGTTCAACATACACAAGTCTATAAACATAATCCACCATATAAACAGAATCAAAGACAAAAACCACATGATTATCTCAACAGATGCAGAGAAGCTCTTCGACAAAATTCAACAGCCATTTATGCTAAAAACTATCAATAAACTAGGTATTGATGGAAGGTAACTCAAAATAATAAAAGCTATTTATGACAAATCTACAGCCAATATCATATTGAATGGGCAAAAACTGGAAGCATTCCCTTTGAAATCTGGCACTAGACAAAGATGCCCTCTCTCACCACTTCTATTCAACATAGTATTGGAAATTCTAGCCAGAGCAATCAGGGAAGAAAAAGAAATAAAGGGCATTCAATTAGGAAAGGAGGAAGTCAAATTGTCTCTATTTGCAGATGACATGATTTTATATTTAGAAGACCCCATCATCTCAGCCCAAAATCTCCTGAAACTGATAAGCAACTTCAGCAAAGTCTCAGGATACAAAATCAATGTGCAGAAATCACAAGCATTCCTATACACCAATAACAGACTTAAAGAGAGCCAAATCAAGAAC
>CAUYLG010023883.1:0-15123 GCA_963573385.1 Cacajao melanocephalus
TTTTAGACTGCATTCTAGCCTGGGCAGTAGAACAAGAATCCTGTTCTCTCTCCCTCTTTTCCTTCCTCTTTCTTTCTCTCGTACAGTCTTTTTTTTTTCTTTCTTTCACTCTCACTTTCTTTCCTCTCTTTTTCTTTCTTAAAAAAAAAAAAATGAGATGATATGTGTAAATTGTGTGAAACAGTGCATGACCCACAAGAAACACTCACAAAATGTTTGCTATAAAGATATTCTCCACCTTGCATGGTGGTTGATGCCTATAATCCCAACATTTTTTGAGTCTGGAGTGGGAGGATCACTTGGAGCCAGGAGTTCAAGACCAGCTTGGGCAACATAGCAAGACCCAATATTTACAAAAAAAAAAAAAAAATTAAATTACCCATACCTATAGTCTTAACTACTTGGGAGGCTAAGACAGGAGGATTACTTGTGCCTGAGTTCAAGGCTGCAGTGAGATATGATCACACCAACACACTCTAGCTTAGGAAACAGAGCAAGACCCTGTCTCAAAAAAATAAAAGATAAAAATAAAATAAATATATTTTTATTTTCCAGGCTCTGTGTTAAATTATATATGTTTACATATAAGTTTATTCTAAAATTAGTCAAGGTGATTCCAAGAGAGAAATTGGATCCCAATAAAATGAAAATCTGTACATTAAAAAATGTAACATCTTTTGACACTTAGCTTACTTGGTATAAGAATGAAGATAGTTCTTTGTAATTAATTGGAATAGAACTGTATTCAAGGCAACATCATAATTTAGAAGAAGTAGTCACTCCTTGCATTTATGGTTGAGTTAAACAGCATCTGCCTATTCCTTGCTGTTCAGGAATACCTTACAGAGGTGACATTCAGTCATGTGGCAGTAAGTACTTTATAGAAGACTAAACCAAGGGCAGTCTATTAGAGAGAGGATGATTGACAAGGGTGGGAAGGGAGTGTTTCCTTTTAAACGGTGTGCTCATATAAGATCTCTGTAAGGGATTGCTGACAGAGACAGAAATTAAGTGAGGCAACAAGTCATGTATATATTGTGATACCAATATTTTAGGAAGGGGGAGACAGTATAGCATACTTGATTTTTTTGAGGAACAGGAAGTCTTTATGATGAGAGGAGAGGGAATGGGCATGTGTGAGGAAGAGAATGTTTTGTGGCCCTAAACCAGTGATCAGCACATAACATATAATCAGTTAGTATTTATTGATGACTAACTGAATATTTGAAACACTGGCCCAGGTCACTGCGTTACTTGCTTGGCAGAACAAACAAAACAAATGATAGACCTATGCCCCTGCCCTTCAAACCAGCTTGAAAAAAATCGGATATTTCACATCATCTTGAATGTGAAACTGGGGAAAAGTAAAATTTTTTAATGTGCATTAAAACTGTTTTTTTTTTTTTTTGAGACAAGGTCTCATTCTGTCACCCTTACTGGAGTACAGTGGCAAGATCATGGCTCACTGTGGCCTCGGCTTTGCATGCCCAAGTGATCCTCTCACCTCAGACTCCCAAGTATCTGGACCCAGAGGCGTGCACCACCATGCCAGGCTAATTTTTATTTTTATTTTTTTGTAGAGATGGGGGTTCTCTATGTCGCCCAGGCTGGTCTCTAACTCCCAGCCTCAAACAATCCTCTTGTCTCAGCTTGCAAAAGTGTTGGGATTACAGGCATGAGCCACTGTGCCTGACCCAGTGAAACATTTTAGTGCAGAATAGTTGTGAATTTTTGAAATAGATTACCAAGAAAATTTAACTTCAGATTTATCCCTCAGATCACTACCACCATCACCTAGTTGGAAGTTATCTCTCTGTTTTGTCATTGAGGAATGAGTATTCTGAGACTTTTTCCAAAGAAATACATATTATCAGTTTGGCTTTGGAAATTTTATTATTGCCCTATAGTTCTAGTAAAGTAATGTAGATCCAGTTTGATACAGACCATTCTATACTCTACACCTGTACTACCAGCTTTCACTTTTCACAGATCCCAAAACAAATAAATAAACTAGCTTTCTTTTCCATGCCATTTCTTTCTGAAATAGTACTAATCTGCCTTACCTTTAATACTAGCCCACAGACCCACCTAGTAGTTCATTCCTTACGAGAGAGTTCTTTTGATCAGATAAGGTTTAATATGGAAAATAAGAGAAATAATTAGCTAAAACTTGATCAAAATTCTTTAAAAACATATACATATATACTCTACCTTAACATAGGTGGAACGTAGTTTTTCCTAAATTATATTCTATGAAAAAAAAGTTTTGGCTGGACGCAGTGGCTCAAGCCCCTAATCCCAGCACTTTGGGAGGCCGAGGTAGGTGGATCACCTGAAGTTAGAAGCTTAAGACCAGCCTGGCCAACATGGTGAAACCCTGTCTCTACTAAAAATACAAAAAATTAACTGGGCACAGTGGCGGGTACCTGTAATCCCAGCTACTTGGGTGGCTGAGGCAGGGAGTATCGCTTGAACCCGGGAGGTGGAGATTGCGGTAAGCCGAGATTGCGCCATTGCACTCCAGCCTGGGCAACAGAGTGAGACTCCATCTCAGAAAAAAAAAAGTTTTATTTCCAATCCGTTTGAAAATATAATGATATGCAAAAATTTAACAGATATTTTTAATGTGAGTTTTTCCCAGAACATCTTTTTATATTTCAGAGGACATTGGAGTTTAGCAGGACACAGTTTGGGAAATACTAGTATAAAAAATCAGGCTCTCTGTAGTCAAAAGTCAAACATTTTCACTGCTAAAATAAGGCATTTTTTTTCCTTGCTTAATTGCCATACCATCTTTTATTGGTTCTTTCTTGTCTCCCAATGAGTTAAAAAAGTATCCAAATGTGTTCCCACCCCAACCCAAACCTGTGATCGCTTCTTTTTTTTCTTGCTTCCCTCTAAGGGTATTTCTCCCCATAATTATACTCACACTTAAAAGAAAAAGTAGGATCCACTACATTTTCAAATTTCAAATTAGAAAGAGATTTGAGTTTGGAAGCTTGTTTCTGTCTCTGGCTATCTAACTGTTTCTTGGCCCCAAGAGGTGAAACTGTTTCTTCACCCTAACCACAAAAGAACACCTGCTATTGAGCGTGCTTTGAGCATCATTCTCCCAGTCATACCCTACATAAGACATTTTTGAAATCAAAAATCAACAAAACTACTTGTTTTGATCTCTGTGTACCAGAAGGTCCTCTTGACATAAACTGTGTTATCCTAATGACACACACAAGCACAAATTAACTCATTTTGGTAGAAGAGTTTAGAGGTCATTTCTTGTGCTTATGAGCCTCCTATTCTGCAACTGTGAAATTCCAGACATACTTAGTTTGTGGATTTTATTTTATGTTATATACACATATGTAGTATTATTGCTTTTAATAAGTTGCATGAATGTAAAAAGATTATCATTTTTCAGATGTTCATTGACTTCATTTTTTATAATGCAAATGATGGAGAGATTCCTACTGAAGAATGCTTAGTTTTTTCTAATAGTTCAGTTAAGATTTTATGTTCAATGTAAATGGTTTCATCTCTCTGGGTGCCAGATTATCCTATTTACCTTGACCCCCCGCCGTGGACAATTTAAATACTTTGCTGCATATAACTGTAGCATATGCAAGATTGTCCCTAACAAACGTGAGACTTGCAAGGTTTTTTTTTTTGTTTGTACCTCTCCTCTGTGAAGTTTTCCCTTTAGGGAGACAGCATATGATAGATGTGTTCTAGTAAAGTGTTTCTTTTATCCATGAATTACAAATGAGTTAAGAAAATGTTTAAAGGAAAACTGTAATGATTAGTCCTGGTAGTCTCCATTTTATCCAGAATGTCTGTGTCAGAAATTATGTCATCACTATGGACTGTTAGTCAGGAAGTTCTGTCTAGCAGATGAATGAATAAGGAGTACTGAGTTTTCTAATAAAAGACACTATTGTAGTTTTAAAATACTACTAATAGAGTTTGCCAGTTTTCTGTCCTTAAATTTATAGGACATCTTCTATGATGAAAGTAATGAATACTTAGAGTAAGTCCTTAGATTAAACCAACTATAAACTTGAGAAACCAGAAATAGAAAATTTTAAAAATAATGCCATTTAAGTCCCTAACTTCTCTTGATTCAGCTGGTAGACATTTGTTCCTTTGTCTCAAAAACTGTTAGCAGAAAGCAATAAATATACTTCTTGCTTTACTCAGCTAACATCTAATTTTACTTGCACATTGATTCTATTTTAAAACTTTCTTACCTTACTAGTCTGAATGGCTTATGTAGTCCAATATTGTTATAATTGTCAGAACAAAGGGTTTGATTATTTCGGCAAGGAAAAAAGCCTGGTAATACTATTTGCATAGAAATTAATTGTTTCATTTTGATTTAAAATATGACTTATGTTAGATATATCCCTGACCCTTCCCTACAAAATATTAATACTAATATTTTGTATTTCCACTACAATAGCAGATGTAAATCTTACAAACATTTATTTCCTTTATAACTGATATGGAGCTTTGCACATAGTAGGTATTTAATATAACTGATAATTTGGAATTCATAGGCTAAATATAACTCTTCTACTGTTTCTTCTATTTCCTAAGCTAGATTTATCTTTACAGGTACTAGACTTTATAAAATTATATTTATTTATAGAATTAATGGTAAATTCAGTGTACATATCTTCTATAGTAAACACAGAAAAGCATTTTTGTAATAGTGCTCCCCAAATCTTAGCTTCCTGACTAATAAAATATCTTATTTGTACCAGAGTTTTATTATACAATAATGACAACATTTTCATGTGCTGTGTTATGGCCAGTTAACTAAAAATAAGTGAATATTTAAAATGGAAAATGAAATTATCCTATTGCCCGAAATATCTTTACTCAGGTTTCATTTCAGGTTGCATATGGTATCTGTTAGAACTTTGAGTCTATGTTGGTTGTTGAATTATTATGTGGATTAACTGTTGCATTTGAAAGTTCTTTAAAAGCATATGTCTGTTTTAAATCTTAGACAAATTCCTTGCAGGTTTTGAAAACAGTCTTCTTGTATGTCTTTTTTATTTTTTGTTTTATTTTTATACCAGAGCACCATGTCCTAAGCAACAGTAAACTTAAAACACGGCTTGGGATACTTTTATAATATCATTAATAGATTTTTATAATACATAGTTTCTCAGAATTATTGACCTATTATAGGGAACATGGAAAAGCTAATTTAGAAAAATTAGAAGTCATACAGAATATTAAGGAAAAAAACTTATTTTAGTACTCCCAGGAAAATTAAAACCTCTAAGAGTATATTTTAAGAAATTTTCAAAAATTCTGTAAATCAACCTACAGAGAAGAAAAGTATAGAAAGTATTTTGAAATATGTGTATGTGTGTATATGTGTACACAAGCCACATTTTCTCCTAGAACTCACCACTGAAGTTTCTGAAAGTGATTCAATATGTTTCATATCTAATTTTTTAAATCCATATAATTTTTGTATTTTGACCATCAGGTAGATTCTTACAGTTTAGTTACAATGGAATCATCAGTTTCAAAATGAAAGAACAAGATAGTCTCTTGGCATTCAAAAATTTAGCATACTTTAACTCGTATTTACTGTGTTGTTAGGTAGTGAATTATTCTTGTTAACTATCTAGCATCCAATGTGACATGCTCTGTTTTACCTACAACTTATCAAATAAACAGTTACCCTCTGGAATGATAAGAACTTGGGCTTTTTATGAACGATAACCTCTAAATTAGGACAGAAATCTATAGTAAGGATAGACTATTGATTAAATTTAGAAATACACATCAAGATGACTCTCATATAAAATTTAGAATAAACATGAATGTTTTAGCATGTCCATACTTTAGGGATTTAGGCTTCATGTAGGTCTCAAACCTGCCTCCTGGAATTTCAACATGGTAATGACTCAAATTTCATCAGTAAATATGAAAAACTAAAGTTAAAGTTCTTGAGAAATTGCTAATAAGTGATTATTTTATTTTTGTATAATTTTAAAACAAAAAATATTTATCTACTATTTATTAGATTTTCCAGTGTTTTATACCAGGGATCCCCAATCTTTTTGGCACCAAGGACCAGTTTCATGGGAGATAATTTTTCCACAGGGCAAGGTGGGCGAGGGGTGGTTTCAGGCTGATTCAAGTGCATTGCATTTGTAGTGCACTTTATTATTATTACATTCTAATATATAATGAAATAATTGTACAACTCACCATGATGTAGAATCAGTGAAAGCTCTGAGCTTGTTTTCCTGCAACTAGACAGTCCATTCTGGGGTAATAGGAGTCAGTGACAGATCATCAGGCACTAGATTCTCATAAGGAGCACACAACCTAGATCTCTCACATGCACAATTCACAATAGGGTTTTCACTCCAGTGAGAATCTAATGCTGCCACTGATCTGACAGGAGTTGGAGTTCAGGCAGTAATGTGAGTGATGGGGAGTGGTGTAAATACAGATGAAGCTTCACTTCTGCACCTGCCACTCACCTCCTGCTCTGTGGCATAGTTCCTAACAGGCCATGGACTGGTATCAGTCCTTGTCCCAGGGGTTGGGGACCCTTGTTTTTATACATTTCTAATTGTATCATTGAATTTCTTTTTTCTCGTTATTAGGAGGCTAAAACAAACCTGTGTTGTGCAGATTCTTCTTTACCACCAAATTTTTGTCATGGTATCTTGTCTTTTTTTTTTTTTTTTTTCACGTCTTTCTAAATTTCCTTAATCCTTGCCAGGGAGTAGGCTAGGTATAAATATAATTAATAAGATGCAAGGAAATGTTCTTAGAAAGAAATTAGATTGTTAGTTGAAAACATACAGAGCCTAAGTATAAGAGAAATGTCATTAGCAAAACTGCTTAACAGGAAGTTTACTGAATTGGAAAATACTCTTGATTTTACGATTAATTTGAATTGAGGTATTTTTACAGACACCCAGAGATTCCTGTACACCTATGTTACATTCATTTTCCAAAATTATACATGTAAAGTATTTGTACAAATAGTGGCCACCAAGAAAAATTTCAGCAATACATATAAGATATGTCTTCTGATACTCAACTTTTTCTATATCCTTTGTGTTCAAGTTTCTAGAAATTTTCATCTTTGTAAGGATGTCATGTGAGTGTGCTAAAGGTTTGTTCTAAGAATCTGGCTGAGCACAGTGGCTCATGCGTGTAATCCCAATACTTGGAGAGGCTGATGCAGAAGGATCATTTGAGCCCAGGAGTTCAAAACCAGCCTGGGCAACATAGGGAGATCCCATCTTTATTCATAAAAACAAAATTAGCTAGGGAAGGTGGCATACATCTGTGGTCCCAACTACTTGGGAGGCTGAGGCAAGAGGATCACTTGAGCCTGAAAGGTCAAGGTTGCAGATTGTGTCTCTGCACTCTAGCCTGGGTGACACAGTGAGACCCTGTCTTTAAAAAACTAAAATAAGAATCTATACACAATTCATGGAATGTATATTATTTTATAGTTTTACTGTATATTAGTTCCTGTCATAAGTTCAAATTTCTCAAAAACTTTTAAATTATTTTTATTCAAGACATACAGAAGCAGTCCAGGCACAGTGGCTGACGCCTGTAATCCCAACATTTTTGGAAGCCAAGCCAGGTGGGTTACTTGAGCTCAACAGTTTGAGGTTGCAGTGAGCTATGATCATGCCACTGTACTCCAGCCTGGGCAACTATTAGAGAGAGAGAGAGAGAGAGAGAGAGAGAGAAGCAGAAATTCAAAGGATATTTTTTGAAATGCACTTAATGTGAAGGTTGTTTTGCATGGTTAATTTATTCCTATTAAAGGAATACTACATTCCTGCCACTTTTCTAGGTGGTGAATATATAGCGGCGACCAAGTAAATATTGCTGCCCTCAGGGTGGTTGTTTACCTTTTAGTGCGTAATGCTTTAAACAAAATATCTAGTATGTTAAATGGTAATAAGAACCTTGGAGAAAAATAAAATAGAAAAGAGTGTTCAGGTCTAGCGTGACAGGTTACATTTTCAAATCTGATCATTAGGGAAAGTGTCACCCAAGACAGTGATGTTTAAAAATGTTTCAAGAAGCAAGTTGTGCACATATTAGGGAGAAAAACAATCAGTGAATAAATAACAAGTATAAAGTCTCTATGCCAGGAGCATTGCATGTTTAAGAAATAGCCAGGAGATTAATGTGGCTGGAGTAAAATGAGCAATGGGAAAGTAAGTAGGAGATGTAATTACACTGGGAAAGAGTCGAGAGGCAAATTAAATAAGACTTTGTAGGCAACTATAAAGACTTTGTTGTTTTTTGTTTTGTTTTGACTCTGAGATCAAAAGCCTTTAGGTTTTGTATGGAGGAGAAACATAACATGAATTATATTTTAGTAGGGTTATTCTCACTGTTATATGGACAAAACTGAATGGGGCAAAGATAGAAATAGGGAGACCACCTGGAGGTCATTGCAATAACCCAGGTGAGGGATATGGTGAGTTGGACTAGAGAATTAGCAGTGGAGGTGGTAAGATACAATCAGGTTCTGGATATAGTGTGTAGGTAGGTTTAATAGAAATTGCTGTTGGATTGAAGAATAGTTTATGAGAGAAATGAGTCAAGGATGGAAGCTTCATTAACTGAGAGAGAGTAAATGGATAATTTGGTCTAGTTTTGTATAAATTATGGGAAGTCTTGGTCTCATAGTTTAATATTCCGTGGCTAATGTGGTACCGTCTCTATAGTATATAGTGATAGGTTTTATTGACTAATTTAGTAATCTTTTCGTCTCAAACTTGACTTAGACTTTGATAAACTTCTGTTTATAATGGATGGATTTTTAAAATTGATTTCATTATTTGTATTTTATAATGAATTTTAAAGCATATTAATGAAAACACAAAACGTATTTTCTTATCTTACTAAGATTTAAACAAAAGAACATATACTGTATATTTTTTTGGTCTCATTATATATTCATATCCCTCTTCCCCCTTCTTGGCAAACTTATCTGAAAGTATACTGTTACATGTTATGTCATGGGTGTACTGGAGCATATGTGTTCAATACATGTCATAAATGGAAGCAGCTGGTTTCCTGTGCAGTTAAGAGAAGGCATGCACACAGCTGAGATCTTCAAACTTCAGAACTCATTGTATTCAGTTTCTATCCTGTGGAAGCATGCTGTGATTTCAATTAGTGTAAATGTATAACAAGCTACCTTAATGGCTTCAAAAATTATTTTGTTTCAATAGTTAAACTACTAAATCTGTTTAATTTTCTTTCCCTCTGCCTTCAGTCCCTACTTACCTATTCTACCTCTTGAAAAGAACATTACACCTATAGTCTTAGTTTTAGACTCGAATCTGAAAAGGCCTTGGCCAGGGTTGGGAAAAAGTTACCATCTCAAAGGGAAAAGCTGAATTCATACACAGGAACTGCAGGATTACTCTGGCGTTTTACTAGTCCCTTGTAGCACTCACAAGTCCCATAAATACCTGATGGAAAAACAGCAGAAAATGAGATCTGCAGCAGCCTTTTGAGATCGAATTTATGTTGCTGAACATTTTTTTGAGGTTGAGTGTAAAGGTCAAAAGAAAGTGGATAGATTAAAGTTGCTGAGTTTTGCAAACTTAAGGCCATTTTTAAAGGTTTCTCTTTCTGTAGCAAGAAAATTTCAAGATAAATGGCTTTGCTTCATTAGCTGAAATGTCATGTCTTCATTTAATATCTGTTACCTGAGACATTTAGTGATTTAGTGGCATTTATATACAATAAATAAAAATCTCAATCCACTTTAACAAATCTAGATAAATTTATGAAATTGCAGATCTTTCCAAGAATAGCATGATGATAAATTAGTGTATACATACATGTTTGTATTGCCATGTATATATGTATTTTAAGTGACATATTTTAGATATTTTTGGATAATATAGAAGGAAAAGATAAAAATCAAAGTTTTGTACTTTTAAAGTATAGGTTATTGATCCAGCAGCATAATTATAACCCTCTTTTTTAAAAAATTATTTCTTCTATTACACTACTACAAAGAAGGTAAATGACCTCAAAGAAAAGATAGTGGTATGTTTTAGCATTAAAACAAAATTTGTGGGTGCTTTTAGTGGTCTCTTTACCTTTTGAACAACCTTTTAACATAATGTTACTGGTGCAAGCCTATATCTAAGAAACTGGGAGTTACTAGGGTACTCTAGACTTGATGCAGTGAAGAACAATGAACTGCCATTTCTGGACATCTCTCTTCTGAGTTGATAGTACAGAAAGCCACCACATGTGTTAACGTGACATTATAGATTATTTATACCTCCAGGGCTTTCTTTGTGTTTTTGATTTCATAGTTCAGATTGCTCAGTCATTAATACTTAGAAGTCAAAAGAATAAGATAAATATGTTTGACTTAATACATTCATTGCTGGATTATAATAAAAAGTTTTCATGGCAATTATCTAGTAGATAATTTCATAGTAAAATAATACATGAAGTGAAATCTTTTCTTTTTATGGCAGTTGATATTTAATAGTAAAGCTATTCAGTTTATCTCTAGGAAGTCAGATTATGGGAGACTTGTCTCTATTTTTCTCTTTAATTTTTCAAAAAAATTTTAAGGAAAATATTAATTTTCATTATTGTCATTTAAATCTCTATATTAAACACTAAGTGATCTTTTTATGCCTTAGAATCATAATGAACATAAATGTTATTTTTTGTATTATAGTTGATTTTATAATTTCACTTCATTTCTATTAAATATTTTAATGAACATTTTTATGAAACTAGGTAGAGGTCACAAATCTCATTAGTCACTGACAGCCAATTCTCAAACCTAGGTCTTTTCCTGTATACCACATTTCCTCATTAGTTCTCACTACACTGTATGGCTATTTCCTCCTCTTAACTTTTTGTATTTTATTACACTGTTAAAGTACAACTGTACTTCTCAAGTGCCCTTTTCCATTCAGTAAGGGTCCCGGGTGAGCAATGATTCTGATTGGGGAAGAGGGAGAAGATGGTGTTGTAGCAAGTGGTATTAAAAAGCCCTTAGGAAGGTAGATAGATGTATAATTTTGTCTCTTAAAGAGAGTCTTTTTTCCCCACTATTTTCATAAAGACAAAGGCTGTGCCTTAACTTTTTTGCCATTCTTATTTGTAAGACCAACCATTAGAGATTGTTTTTGATGTTGAGATGAAGAATTCAGGGAAGCCAAAACCTCCTTGACTTTTATAGTTTTAACAAATTTGTGCTCTCCAAACCTTCATAAAGTAATGTCTAGTGATCCTTTCAGATATGACGTGCTATCATGTCAGTTTTTAATGATAATTGTTAACAGCATGATATTTAGTATTTCAGCTAGTTACAACCAGTAAAATTTATTACATATTCTCTTTGCTCATCAATAGCGCCTCTTATGAATGAGTCAGTATTAGGTACTGGATAGAGCATTAGATGGCAAATTGGGTCTCAAATATTGTTAGGCATAGTTTTGCCACTAATTTATATAATGTGCAAGTTTAATAACCTATCTGGGCCTACAGTTCTCTTCTGAAATTGAAAGATGAATAGGGTTATCTCTAAAGTGTATCCAAATCTGAAGATCTATTTTATTGTAGAAAACTTTTAATCATACACACAAAAACAGAATAAAAATAAATAACATAATGAATCCCTGTGTACTCATTACCTGTTCTTATACGTTATCAAGTTATCCCTTAGTATCTTCTAATACTTAGTTCATATTAAAATTTCAATTAAAGTATGTAGTCCATATTAAAATATCATTTCAGTAATAAGTTTCCAGTCGCTTTGTTTGGTTCAAACTATAATCTGGACAAGGGGTGTGTGTATGTGTGTATGAGTGCATGTGTGTATGGGGGTGTGTGTATGTGAGAGAGAGATCTAGTTGTGTTTTTTAATACTTGTGGTCAAAAATACATACCATAAAATTTCCCACTTTAGGCTGGACATGATGGCTCACACCTTTAATCCCAGCACTCTGGAAGGCCAAGGCCGGAGGATTGCTTTTGCCCAGGAGTTTGAGACCAGCCTGGGCAATGTGGCAAAACCCCATCTCTACAGAAAAATACGAAAATTAGCCAGGCATGGTAGCATGCACCTGTAGTCTGAGCTATTCAGGAGGCTAAGGTGAGAAAATCACTTGAGCCTAGGAGTTTGACACTGCACTGAGCTGTGATTGCACCACTGCACTTCAGCCTGGGTGATAGAGTGAGCCCCTGTCTCAAAAGAAAAATATTTTTTAACCTTTTTATTTATTTTTAAGGGATAGGGTCTCGCTGTGTCACCCAAAACTGGAGGATAGTAGTGCACAGCATAGCTCACTGTAACCTTCAACTCCCGGGGTTTAGTGATCCTCCTACTTCAGCCTGCCAAGTAGCTAAGACTACAGGCACACATCACTACGCCCCGCTAGAGCTGAGGTTTTGCCATGTTGCCCAAGCTGTTCTCAAACTCCTGGCTTCAAGTGATCCTCCTTTCTTGGTCTCCTAAAATGCTTCGATTATAGGCATGAGCCACCATGCGTAGCCCATCTTAACCATTTTTAAGTTTAAGTACAGTAATGTTAACTATATGCACATTGTTGTACAATAGATTTCTTGTACAAACACCTTGCAAGACAGAAACTCTATAGCCATTGAACAGCAACTCCCTTTTGCTACCTTCGTACAGCCCCAGGCAACCACCATTCCACTCTGATTCTGTGAATTTGACTATTTTTGATATTTCATGTAAATGGAATCATGGTTTGTGGCTGGCTTTTTATGGCTAGCTTATTTCAATTCCTTAGCATAATGTCCTCAAGGTTTATCCATCTTGTAGTATATGGCAGGATTTCCTTCTCTCTCTCTCTCTTTTTTCTTTTTTATTTTTGAGATGGAGTCTTGCACTGTCACCCAGGCTGGAGTACAGTGACACGATCTCGGCTCACTGCAACTTCCGCCTCCCAAGTTCAAGTGATTCTCCTGCCTCAGCCTCCCGAGTAGCTAGGACTACAGGCGTGTGCCACTACACTCAGCTAATTTTTTTTTTTTTTTTTTTAGTGGAGATGGGATTTCACTGTGTTAGCCAGGATGGTCTCAGTCTCCTAACCTTGTGGCCCGCCTGCCTTGGCCTCCCAAAGTGCTGGGATTACAGATATGAACCACTTTGCCCAGCCCTCTTTCTCTTATTTTTAAGGCCAGGTAATACTCCATTTTGAATATATACCACATTTTCTTTCTTTTCTTTTAGATGGACTCTCTCTCTGCCACACAGGCTGGAGTGCAGTGGCGCGATCTCAGCTCACTGCAACCTCCCTCTCCTGGGTTTGAGCAATTCTCCTGCCTCTGCCTCCTGAGTAGCTGGGACTACAGGCGCACACAACCACACCTGGCTAATTTTTGTATTTTTAGTAGAGACAGGGTTTCAATGCATTTGCCAGGCTGGTCTTGAACTCCTGACCTCAAGGTGATCAGCCTGCTCAGCCTCCCAAAGTGCTGGGTTTACAGATATGAGCCACTGCACCCAGCCACATTTTCTTGATGCATTCATCTGCTGATGGACATTTAGATTGCTTTCACGTCTTTGCTATTTCGAATAATTCTGTGATGAATATGGGTGTACGAATATCTCACCAACATCTTGTTTTCATATATTTTGGATATATTTCCATAAGTGAGATTGCTGGCATTTTTAATTTTTTGAGGACCCTTCATAGTGTTTTCATAGTGGCTGTGTCATCTAACATTCTCAGCAACAGTGCACAAGGGTTCCAGTTTCTCCACATCCTCACTAGCACTTGTAATTTTTCTGGTTTTTTGTTTGTTTGTTTTTTGTATATTGGCCACCCTAATGAGTATCAGATGATATCTTGTGGATTTAATTTGCATTTCCCTAAAGTTAGTGATGCTGAACATTTTTTCATATACTTTTTGGCCATTTTGTATCTTCTTTGAAAAATGTCTATTCAAGCCTTTAACCAATTTTTTAGTTAGATTCTTTCGAGGCTGGGGTGTTGTGGAGTTTGTTATATATTCTGGATATTGACCCCTTATTAGATATGTGGTTTGTAACTATTTCTCTCACTTCATAAGTTACCTGTTTACTCTCTTGTTTCCTTTGCTGTGCAGAAGTTTGAAGTTTGTAAGTTTGGTAGTCCCATTTGTCTTATTTTTCCTTTTGTTGCCCGTGCTTTTGGTGTCTTGTCTAAGAAATCATTACCAAATTCAATGCCATGAAACTTTTTTCTCCAGTGTTTTCTTCTAGGGGTTGTAAAGTTTTAGATTTTAAATTTAAGTATTTAATGTATTTTGAGTTCATTTTTATATATGTAATAAGGTAAGGGTCTAACTTTATTCTTTTGCATGTGGATATCCTGTTTTCCCCACCATTTCTTGAAGAAACTATCCTATATGCATGCTGTAACCTTGGTACCTTTGTTGAAAATTATTTTATCAAATACATGTGGGTTTATTTTGTGAATTTCTCTTCTGTTTCATTGGTCCACATGTCTGTCTTTGTACCAGTACTATACTGTTTTAATTGCTGTTGCTTTATAATATGTTTTGAAATCAGGAACTCTGAGACCTCTATCTTTGCTTTTCTATCCTGAGATTGTCTTGGCTATTTGGGGGCCTTTCCAGTTTTTTTTTTTTTTAATTCTACTTTAAGTACTGGGGTACATGTGCAGAACATGCAGGTTTGTTACATAGGTATACACAGGCCATAGTGGTTGGCTGCATCCATCACCCCATCATCAACATTAGGTATTTCTCCTAATGCTATCCCTCCCCTAGCCCCATCCCCTGACAGGCCCCAGTGTATGATGTTCCCCTCCCTGTGTCCATGTGTTTTCATTGTTCAGCTCCCACTTAGGAATGAGAACATGCAGTGTTTGGTTTCCTGTTCTTGTGTTAGTTTGCTGAGAATGATGGTTTCCAGCTTCATCCATGTCCCTGCAAATGACATAAACTCACCCTTTTTTATGGCTGCATAGTATTCCATGGTGTATATGTGCCACATTTTCTTTATCCAGTCTATCATTGATGGACATTTGGGTTGGTTCCAAGTCTTTGCTATTGTGAACAGTGCCGCGGTAAACATACGTGTGCATGTAT
>CAUYLG010023884.1:0-14331 GCA_963573385.1 Cacajao melanocephalus
GATGAGGAGCTGCGATCCCCTGTAGGAGGAGAGGCATTCTGATTTTGGGTGTTCTCAGCCTTTTTGCACTGGTTTCTTCCCATTTTTGTGGATTTATCCACCTGTCGTCTTTGTAATTGCTGACTTTCAGATTGGGTCTGAGTGGCCCTCTGGCTTGTTGGTGATGAAGTTTTTTCTGTTTCTTAGTTTTCCTTTGGCAGACGCCCTTTCCTTGCAGAGCTAGGCTTTCCCGGGTTCAGCTGTGCTTACTGTGAAACTCTCAGTCCTCAGCGCTTCCAATTGCTGTTCTTGTGGGGATGGGACCAGCCGAGCCCGACTCAAAGGGCACCCAGTCGCGTTTACTCCGCACTGAGAAGTGCCGCGCTGTGCTGGGGCACCGGGAAAACAGCTGCGCCTGCCAAAAGAGTCATGCTGGCGACCCGTGTGTCTCCTCCTCTGGGAATCTCCCGGTCTGTGGGCCACAGAAATTTGTCTGAAATTGCGGCGTCCACTCGCTCTCTGCGCTTTCACTGGGAGCTACAATCCTGAGCTGTTGTTAATCGGCCATCTTGGATCTCTCTCTCTTAGTAGTTATTCTTAATGTAGCTTACACATGTTTTTATGTTAGTGAACTTTAAGTCATTTTTATAGTTATTATGTTTTCATTCATGAATTTTAAGCTTATTCCCAAATCATTGAAACTGTGTCTCTTATATCTAGAAGTGTTAGATGTCTGTTGTACTTCAGACTGTCTTTATATCAAACAATAAAGTTTTAAAGCATTTGCACGTCTACCCAAAATTATTTTTTGGTGTAATATGAACATTATTTTAAATGTCATAAATAAAACAAAGCTGTTTTATGAGCAGTTCAGTTAATTTTACATTCTGAAGTTTCACATTAAGATGGTGCTTCTTGAAAATGTTTTACTTCAAAGAGTTAATATAATGAATGTTATGAATAAAAATACATGTCTTCCTTTCATTTAACCATATACTTGTAGAAAGAATTCTAAAAATCAACAGTCTCGTGTTAACTTAAAGCAAGGCCCCTTACCTTTTTTCCTCCTAAAGGGAATCATAATAAAAGCTATTGCTTTAGGATATGATATTAAAGCAACTTTAAGATCATAACTGACTCAAAGGTATATTACATTCTGTATGACAGATCATCTTTCTGAAAGCAACCTATTAACTTTTTTCCCTGTGTTCTTATAAAAACTTTTGTGTTGGCTTTTAATGATTAGTATCTGAAACACGTCAAAATATTGATTCTCAGTTGTAAGTTCCTTGTCATAGATTAATCAGGGTTGAACATCTGTGGTTCAGCATTTCTTTCCCTTTTTTGTTGTTGACTTTTTTTTTTTTTAAACTCTTATGAAGGGCCCTTGAGACAGATGGCCCCTCACTGTTGATGGTTCGATTACCATGATCACCCACAGCTTCAGAGGAGTGCGAAGAAAAGAAATTGCTTTCTTTGTCAAGGTGTTTTCAATTCAATTCTCACCCATTAGCCCTGTTTGGTTAAGTTTGGAATTACTCTATCAGGTGATTGATGAGGGTTTTCATTTTATTATAATAGGCCTTGTTTAAAAGGAATGGATGTAGCAAAATGATATATCTAACATGCTATGATTTATATTTTCTTAAGGTTCTTTGAAGTTCCATTTTCCTTAGTTAGAATTTGCTTGTATTTGCTCAAAAAAGAGCTTCTTTATTTTAAGTTGTGATGCTGATTTTACATCTTTCTAAAAATATTTAGAAAGGTTAGAATTATCCATTATCCAAATTGTTTCTTAAGGTTTGAGTTTCAAAAAAAACCAAAATTATTTTAAAAGTACTAGTTTGATTTTCCAGGATGGTTTATTAGAATGAAGATAATTGCAATGGATCATTACATTAGATTTTATTCCACCCTTGCTCATGTGCATTTTTAGGATGGTGAACAAAGGGACATATTTCCAAAATTGCTTACTTTTAATTTTAATTTCTACATATGTAAAACAACAAATAGAAGTGTGATCTCTGTTTTTGCAAGTGATTATAAAGTAAAAGATCTTGAAATAATGTTTTCATTTCTGTGAGGTTTTTGTATGTGTAAATCCTACTTATATGATTAAATGAAGAATTATTTTAATTTCAGATTGAGAAGGTATTGAGTACTATTAGTGATTAGTATCATTTTCTAGGTTTCCTCACGTACAAATTTCCAAGTATTGTTCAAAGAAAGTCTCTAAGTTTTAGGCCACCGTTTTACAAAATTCTTAAATATTTGGCTTGCTGAATATGTCTTCCTATAGATAATTAAGAAACTTTTTAGACTGATGAATGTTCTTTAAATTGGTATCTAATGAATGAACAGTAAAATCAAAGTGTAGCAAATTGCAGCAGCATATTATAGAAAGGATGTTATATAGGAAGCAAGGGTACCTGGATCCTGGTCCAGACACGGAATGCAGTATAACTTCGGGTGATTAAAAAAAAGTATTTCATGTCCTTTCTCATTCAGAAAATACTAAGTTTCTATCCATATATATTGAAGCTTTTCTTGAAAATATCAAATAAGTAAATAAAAGAGACCTTACTATTATTTTTAATATTTTTGCATTCATGGACATTCTATTGTTCATATTGGAACTAATTGCTTAAATTTATGAAAGAAAGCGTTGTAAGACAGCACAGCAAGGAAAATTTTCTCACATGTCTGAGTTGGAAAAGTACGAAAGGACATCTGTCTTGTTTAGGTGTAGACTACCAATATGTATGTATACAGCATATAAAGATAGAGGGAACAATAGGCAGTATATCTTGTGTACACATGACTATCATTTTCCATAATTGTTCCTTAAGTTGTATGGTTCCAGTGTCACAAAACACTCAATTTTGAAATAAAATTCTTTTCATTGGGATATGAAAATAGAATTATAGAATCAGTAGTATTTATTAGCTCAGAAAAGGTTTTTAAAACCTTTTGGTGATATTTTTCTTGCTAAAATTATTTTCTACTGTGCCATAGTTGTTGTTTCTTTCTAGCCCCTTAAGGTATATTTGTTGTCATATCAAGTACATATGTAATAAAGGAAAATCTGGATTATTTGTTGTCATATTTTAAAGAATATTTATAATCAACAAGTATTAAATTTTTTAACATGTGATACATAATGGTAATCATTGTAAGAGATACGTAGTCTGTGCTGTTAGTTCTCAAAGTGTGGTCCTGAACCCGTAGCATGAATATCACATGAGAGCTTATTAGAAACACAGTTTCTCAGACCCACCTCAGAAGTTTTGTTGAGTGGGACCCAGCAATCTGTTTGTCTAGACATTTTTGTTAAAGTTTGAGAGCTACTGAATTAGATCTTTAAAAAAGATGCCAAAATTAAATATTATTTATATGTTAACTTCAACATAATTTATACAAACATCTGCTTATATATGTTTTATCAAGATTAGATGTAGTCTGAATTTAAGACTTTCTAGCAACGAGTTTGTTTTTATTTTCACTGTTGCTTATAGTCTTAAAATTTGTAATGCAGTCTATCATACTTTTCTTTTTTGAATGGATTAGTGAAGCTTTTTATTACTGCTTTGTCAGAATGAGTGATATCTTTCTATCAGTGCTGTATATTTTGTTTTGCTGGAGTCTGTGCCAAGGAAAAATGGCAAAGTGTTGGTCTTCTGGATCTCTGGCTTCCCCAAAGTCATTTGTGGCCCTAAATGATTGAGTGCATTACTTCCTTAAATCCTTTTGTGTGTGTGTGTGTGTGTGTGTGTGTGGTCAAGCTGAATATAAAATTACAATAAGTCTGAGTGTGTTAGCTCACACCTGTAATTCTAGCACTTTGGGAGGCTAAGGTAGTAGGATCACCTGAGCTCACAAGTTCAAGACCAGCTGGGGCAACATAACCAGACCCCATCTCTACAAAAAAAAAAAAAACTAGTTGGGCGTGGTGGTGGGTGTCTATGGTCCCAGCTACTTGGGAGAGTAAGGTGGAAGGATTGCTTGAGGCCAGGAGAGTGAGGCTGTGGTGAGCCATGATCATGCCACTGTACTCTAACCCTGGGTGACAGAGTGAGACACTGTCTCAAAAAAAATTACAATAATGAGTTCGAAAATTATTTTGACAGATGTAATAAAAATATAATTTTAACTATAATTATTAAATTACATACTTATCAAACTTTTTCAAAAATAGCACGTCAAAAAAGATATTTATATAGTCACTTGGATAAGCAGATGAGACTCTTTCAGGATCAACCTAGAGAGTCTGAGAGAGAAAGAGAGAAGGAAACTGATCTGCTGTTTTTCAAAACCTGCTTCTTATCATAGACGGAAAGCATTGTGTTATTATTCATAAGTAGAAAACCCAGAACTCGGCTATGTGATTTCATAATTCTACATATACTTTCTTTTATTTATGTCATCTTATTTCTCAATCCTATAGTATTCAGATGTAGGTAGTAGATCTTTAACTGCTGAAAATATGGTATTTTAAAATACATTTGCATGGTTTGGTATAACATAATATTGATGGACGTTTTAGAAACTGTGACTTCCTTTTTAATAGTTTTAGATACATAATTCAGATCTGTAGTCACTCTTTTAGATTATCTTTCCATCCGCATGACTGGGAGAAACCTCACCCTGACGGAATCCACCAATTGGGCAAAATCCCGCTTTGCTCCCATTAAATGCCATGTTGGATATCTGCCTATATTGAGAACTCAACTTTGCCTGAAACAGTTATTTCATACCTTCTCCTTAAAGCTTCAACAACTTTTTTTGTGTGTTTTAGCAGAAATCCTTGCTTTAGAGAGCTTCTTATTACATAGTAAAATCTTAGTTTTTTCACAAAACTTGTATCTTTGCACTACAGATTTACTCGGCTCTATGTCTTTTTCTCCTCTTCTCTTTTTCTATAACAGTGGAAAACATACTTCAGCTTCTGTTTTACGCTCCTCTTACTGTCTGATCTGAATTACAGCTGTTCCTACCTTCTTAGGGATCTTGTATTCCTTCTTTGCTGGCTCTCTGCTAGCTCATTAATTCCCATAGCCTTTTAAACATGTTCAAGTCTATACCAGTCAAAAGAAGAAACAAATCTCTCCAGTTTAATCTTTCTGTCTACCTTTACTTTCCTCTGCTTTGTGTATCCTTTCTTAAGTAAATTGCCTCTGTACATACTGCCTCTCTTTCTTCATCCTCATTCATTCCTTAATCTTAAATTGGCCACCTCCTTCCTGCCCTTTCACTGAGGCTCATCTTATGGTGGCATCTCTCAGTGTGTTGCAGCATTTGTTTGAGGATTTCTTTTAGACACACCCTCTTCCCTTGACTTTCATAGCATCACACACACTAGCTGCATTCTTCCTTTCTGGTGGTTCTTTCTCACTTGGTTTGTAACACTGTCTGCTTCAGTGGCTTCCCTTGCTAATCCAGCTTTATCCCTAGAGATTCTCTCACATTCTAGATATGTTAGATGTTTTTTCAGTTTCTAAAAGGTATTCTGCTTTCTTTTAACCTTCAAGATGTCATACATACTAGTTCTTTACTCTAGAAAGTTCTCCCTGCCCACTTTCTAGCCCAGATTATCCTTTGCTTGTCTAACTTGTCAGTTTATGTCCTTTCCTTTTGAGGTCCTTTAGTGACTCTCTAAATTAGATTTCCTTATTGTGTGCTCCTGCAGTACCCTTCCTTTTAGTATCATAAAAATGCATTAAGTTTTATGTTTAGATGCTCCTCTTTTCTATAAGTGGTAGACCCTCTTTTGTTTAGCTCACCATTATATGTCCACAGGTGAAAGAATAAAAATCATACATTACCAAAAAAAATTACACATTTTCTTTAATGATTTTTGCTCATTTACATTCAGAAAACATCATTGGTTCATTAGGAACTTTTTTTTTTTTTTTTTTTTTACATTTTTAAGCTAATGAGTTTTCGAGTTCAAATGTTCCTACAGGATACTTCACTTAAAAGAATATTTTGCACAATAACAAAATCACTCTTTGATGTTTCTCTCCGTGAGTGTTGTAGGGCATTGTAAGGCAGGGCCTTTTCCTCTTGCTTTAGTACTGCATAGGTTTTTGAATGAAATAAATTGAACTTAAGTTAAAAGGGCAACAAAAATGTGTGAATTATTGGAAATTATTTAAAATATGTGGTCCTCACATCTCAACTAAGAAAGCTGTAACCTCTGACATTAACTTGCCACACTCCTTGTTGTTTTGACCTCAGTTTCTTCACACATATTCTTCTGCAGTGTGGGCATATCAGGCACTGAAACCCATAATCAAGCAAAATACTAGTATTATACATTCTGCTTTTCCAAAAATATGTAGTCTCTGAACTGTGATTTTACAAATGCATAAATTTAAAGATACTGTATGTTTAGTCATCTTTAAATTCCACAGAATTAAGGAAATACTATCCTTTTGTACAAACTATCCTATTTTCCTGCTTTTTTGGTAGTAAAAAATCACACTGGCATTCTAAGTTATTTTAATTTTTCAGTTGAGGGCCAGGAAATGTGAAATATTTTATTGGGAAAGAAAATATTACTGACTTTGTCTTACTTTACATTTTAAAAAAGCCTTAATAGTGAATTTGGAATCCTTATATTGATGACGTGCAATCATACTGTAAATATTCACCTTCTAAAGTTACTGATTTAATAAAAATTCGTATTTTTTCTTACTACACTGTAACATCTTGTTAAACTAAAAGATTAATTATATTTATGTCAAAATCAAATATTCTTCCTTTCATATTTCTTTGGTGTCTAGATTGTTGGCAGTAAGTTTTTTTTTTATTTTTAAGTTAAGATACAGAGTCTCCTTTGATTTACTAGTAGACATTGGAAAAAAGAGAAACACAGTATATATCAGTCATAACTGGCAACGATGATTCCCACCAGCAGTTCTCATCCTTTCACCCATAAAATCAGCATAAAGTTGACCTAACTTTGCCAGATCAGATCGAGTATCTGGAAAGTAATCCTCAGGGAACAGAAAATTCAGTCTTTGTGCATAAAGTTGTTGAATCGGATTATTTTTTTCAGAGCCCTTTTGTTTCTTCCTTTGCAGTACTTCTGAAAAGTTGCTACAAAGATGTGTCAGATGTGGTCTAAATCTAATCACATAGGCAGTAACTAAGTTAATCCATTTCAAAATATGGATGCACATGATTATAATAATTTTTTGAGTCCTGAATGGTGAAATTCATGTAATGAAAAGAACTGGGATATTTTCTACTTTGTGATTGAACCAATAGATGTGGTTTTTGTTTACTTATTTGTTCTCCCTCTGAAAAAACAGAGTATACAGAAAAAAAAAAAATGATAGTGAGGAAAAGTCAGGCAGCAAAACATGTTTAGGTAAATGTTACAAACAGCAAGGACAAACTCTGAGCTATACAATAACATAAATATCCTTATTTAAGACATAGTTGTAAGAAAGTTGTTACAAATATTTTCTCAGATAGTAATTACAAAGTTGAGGTTACTTAAAAAGGATATTTTAAATATTCACATTGAAACCCTTTAGTTTCATTATTCATGAGAAAGAACTGTTCTGTATTTCTGCATGAGGATTTGTTTAGCCATTAGTAATTGTATTACTTCATGAAGATAAAAACTTTCATTTAATATTTTATGAAAATTCTGTCATGCACTTTTATGAGATTCAAATCTTAGCTCCTACTATTTTGGTAAAACTGCCATATAAAGATATGTCTATTTTTTTCTAACTGGGAACATAATTATCCACAAGACATTGATGTTTGAGTGTCTTTAGGTGGTGTGTAATGCATTCCACATTCATTTTAGAAATATATACATTTTGTTTTATGTGAGTATATAATCATTGAATATTACCTTCATAAATTGGTAATGCATTATTCTTATATAAGATATTTTAAATTATTGACTTTTACTATTTATATCGAAACTTTTTAGTCCTTAATAAATAAAAAGTTTAATTGTAGAAAGCTTACTTTTTTTTTTTTAATTTAAAATGCCTGAAAAACATTTTGTGGAACTTAAGCATAAACACAAGAGGAGCCAGCGCATGCTAAAAATGTTGCTAGACATTTGTTGAGTTTTAAAAGTTTTGAAATATATATTTAGATTGTGTTTTTAAGAAAGTAGTATGGAATAGTGCAAATAATGGAATCAAGCTATAAGTTTTCACTGATTCATATATGAAATGTTATCTTTGATTCACAAGTCCTTTTACTTGGAGTGGAGTACAAACCCTGTCATATGGGTGGTACTTGTTACTCATATTAGTCTTATCTTGGGTTTTCAAGTGTGTTTGTGTTTTGTTTTTCCCCGGAAGAAATAATACATTATGCACTACCCCTTCAAAACACATTTGAAATGTTCAGGTTTGTTTTTGAAAGAATTAAAAAATAAATATATGACTAAATAATAGTGCTTACTAAACTAATATCTTAGCATTTTATTGTGCTAAGTAGATGAGAAATACTTTGAGAAACAAAGAAAATGAAAAACTGGTGTGAATATTTATTAAACAATACTGATTTATATATATGAACTGCTAGATATAACATGTTAATAAAATTTCTGTGAAGTGCCCTGCAAATTATATTTTAAATGAGCTTCTTTATATCTACTTACCAACTTATCTATTACTTCAAATATGAGATTTAAAAACTGATATAAGGCAAATATTATTACAGTTTTGTAAATCTTAATTGGAATTTTAAATGGCTATTTAAGGTGTATTTTGGTCTAGTCTCTGAGGGCTATAATGTATTTTATTATATATTTGCTACATTTATATTTTTCTTTTCAAATTAAAACCAATATTTTAAAAGTGTAGTTAAAATAGGAAATTCAAAATTTAGAGTCTTAAAAATCTAAGGTATGTAAATAAAAAGTGAGTTGCTAAAAGAAATACAGTAATGATTTTGAATAACCTGACCAATTTATTAATGTCATTTATTTCTATTTCAAAGGTCACTAAATTTAAAAAAATCAAAATATTTAATTATAGAAAAGAGAAGTGAATGTTATCAACTATAAATGTTTAAAGAAAAATTTTAATGTTGTAATGAAAGTAGCTTTGATAATTTTAAGAGTGCTTAACCAAGACTGTTTCTTTAAATGTGTTCTTTTGCTGCTGTTTAATTATACATGTCAATTATTTACAGATCCTGTGGTATTGTGGAAATTCCCAGAGGACTTTGGAGACCAGGTTGGTATCACGTAATTTTTTAAAAAATTTAAAGTTGAAGTATTATGATTATTGCTACTATTACTACTGCTGTTGCTAGTATAACTATTAGTGAACATGGATTGCTAAAATTATTTTCTCTTGATCAGCTGTGAGAAAAAAATGCATGTGTGCAGAATGTATGGAAGAATCTTTTAAAGTTACCAAGTAGATGGGTGATGAAGAAGCCCTTATTGAAACTCATAGGGACTAGATGTTTAAACTTTCCAACATATTTTATACTTATTTATCTATAGAATATGTATTTGAAAACATTAAAAATAATAAAAAAATTGACAGTATGAAATCTTTGTTGAATATACTCTTATTTTTGTGTACTTAGAAATGTGTTACTGCGATAAGTAAGTGATCATTTGTCTTTGTCACAGTAATATCTGAGGAATTTACATATAGAAATTGAATTAAATATTTTCTTATTTTAAAATAGTTCTTACATATAGCCTTACTTTCTTTAAAAAATATGGCATGGAAGACTACTGGGTGAATTTATTTCATTTGGATTTTATATTATAGTCTTCTGTAGTTCTTTAAATATTTAGTATGACCAAAATGATGAAGTAGTTTTACATGATATATGTAAACAGAAAAATTATTTAAACTTTAGGTTATAGAGTTACAGAGTTATCATTTTGATGTTGCTTTATGTAATATACGGTTAACAATACAAATTTAATGATTTTTTGCCAAATTCTTTGTTTTTTAAAAAATTGACATGTAATTGTACATATTTGTGGGTACACTGTGATATTTCGACACATATATGCAATACGTAATGATTAAATAAAGGTAATCAGTATATCCATCACCTTGAACATTTATCATTTCTTTGCCCTGGAAACATTCAAAATCTCTTCTATTTGAAAATATGTGATAAATTCTTGTTGATTATAATCACCCTAAAGTGTTACGGAACACTAGAACACCATTTCTCCTATTTAGCTGTCCGTTAACCAACCTCTGGCTATCAGCCCCAAAGCCTTGCCTACCCTTCTCAGCCTCTAATAACCATTATTCTACTCTCTACTTCTATGAGATCAGTCTTTTAAGCTTCCGGTATGCGTGAGAGCGTGAGCCATCTGTCTTTTTGTGCCTGACTTACTTTACTTAACATAATGTTCTCCAAGACCATCCATGTTGCCTTGAATGAAAGGATTTTGTTCTTCTTTTAATGGCTGAATAGTATTCCATTTTGTATGTATACCATATTTTTAAATCCATTCGTTTATGGACACTTAGGTTGATTCTGTATTTTGGCTCTTATGAATAGTGCTGCAATAAACATGTTCTCTTTGACATACTGAATTTTTTTCCTTTGGATATATATTCAGTAGTGGGATTTCTGGATCATATGTTAGTTCTGTTTTTAGTTTTTTGAGGAACCTTCATACTATTTTTTATATAATGGTTATACTAATTTACATTCCCACCAACAGTGTATGAGTTCCCCTTTCTTTGCATCCTTGCCAGCATTTGTTAGTTTTTGTCTCTTTGATAAAAGCTATTCTAACTGGGATGAGATGATATCTCATTGTGGTTTTGACTTGCATTTCCCTGGTAATTAGTGCTGTTGAGCATTGTATGGTGTACCTATTGGCCATTTGTATGTCTTCTTTTGAGAGATGTCTATTCAGCTCATTTGCCCATTTTAAAATTGTATTATTTATGTTTTTGTTGTTGTTTGAGTTCCTTGTATATTCTGGATCTTAATTTGTCAGATGATTAGTTTACATATACATTCTCCCATTCTGTTGGTTGTCTCTTTGCTCCGCTGGTTATTTCTTTTGCTGTGCTGAAACTTTTTAGTTTGCTGTAATATCATTTGCCTATTTTTTGCTTCTGTTGCCTGTGCTTTTAAGGATTTTCTTCATGAAATCTTTGCCTAACACAATATCCTAAAGTGTTTACCCTGTGTTTTCCCCTAGTAGCTTCACATATCATTCCAGGTCTTATATTATACAAATTTAAGTTTTGATAGAAATAAGTATTTTGCTGGATACTTGATGAGCAGAGTTCTTTCTTATGTGTTCAAATAAATGGGATAAGACAATTTTGTCACTGTGTTTTTTTTTTTTGAAACAGAGTCTTGCTTTGTCGCCAGGCACCAGGCTGGAGTGCAGTGGTGTGATCTCAGCTCACCGCAACCTCCACCTCCCGGGTTCAAGCAATTCTCCTGCCTCAGCCTCCTGAGTAGCTGGGACTACAGGTGCATGCCACCACGCCCAGCTAATTTTTGTATTTTTAGTAGAGACAGGGTTTCACCATGTTGACCAGGATGGTCTTGATCTCTTGACCTCGTGGTCTGCCCACCTCAGCCTTCCAAAGTGCTGGGATTACAGGCTTGAGCTACTGCGCCCGGCCAATCTTGTCACTGTTAAATTTAGAATACTACAAACTTAATGTAATTTCACACATGCAATCCTCACAGTTTACAAACATGAAAGCTGATAAAAGTATGTGTTTAAAGCAGTTCATTCAGAAATAAGCCTATAGATGTGATTTTGAATAAGTGTGAAAGAGAAGAACACTTTTCTAGATGTGAAAGTCAATCTGAAAGACTTAGAAATTACACTGAAAAAGTCTGATAAATAGGCATGTTAAATATTAATTACATTTAGTACAACCTTTAACCATGGTTCGTATAGAAAGAGGGTATAGAATTATAATTTGATTTTAGCTTTTTAGAGAAAGGATAGATTTATGAATATCTTAAGTTTGTAAAAGAACTCCCTACAGTGAAGACATGACTTAGGAATAAAAAGTTTTGAGTTTGTTCTCAAGTAGCTTGTAGCTTGTAGTTAGATTAGAGCCTTGCTCACTCATTTTGCCATTCTGAAATACTCTTTTTTTCAGTCTTCTCAATGCTGTCTTGTCTGTTGACCCAATTACAAACCTCCTATTCCTGTTCAGATCTTTTTTTTTCTTTTAAATTTCTATCTTTTACTTTTTGAATTGCCTCTGAGCATTTTTAGGGGTTCTGAATACTCCTAACTTTGGGTTCACATAAGAGTGATAATGTACTTGTCAGGTCCAGCTTGTAATTTTTTTTTTATTTGGGGCTTAATTGTTGTTCTGTTACCAAAATTTTTGAGATCAATGAAACATCAGTAAGCCCTTATTTGTTTTGTGAAATATAGAAGCACTTAACCATGTAAAGGTGATGAACATTCATAACTTTTAGGATTCTGGTTTACCACAGTTCTTATAGACTTCTTGAAGGTTAGAGCTGAAAGGAAATTTAGGTACATTTTGTGTATCTACTTCATTACATCTAAAGAAATCAAGCTTTACATGGGAATCTAATCAAGGGCCTTGAAGATTGGTTTTGCTATATACTTTTTAGTGAATTTATTGAATTCTACAGATGACACAAGTACTCTGTGTATATTTCTAAACCCTTTTCCCTTTTACCGCTTTTCTCTACGAATTACCTGCTCCTTAACTAGCCTTTTCTCTGGATCTGAAGCTACCTCAGAAATTATAACCTTAAAAAGCTCTTTATTTCACTTTTACCATGCACTGGGCACTATACTAGGTGATTTATGTGCATACTTCATTTTATTTTCAAATCCTTCCAGGACTAGTGGGAGATAGTGTCATCCCTGAACTGAGTCTTAAAGTAAGAAACTTACCTGAGGTCACAGTGCTTGTAACAGGCAGAGCTAAGATTTGAAGACATGTTTGTTGGACTCAAAAGCATGTACTCTTACATTTTAAGCTTTATTTATTTATTTTTTTTGCTTGGAATGTTGTCTCAGACTTTCCTCACTTATTTTAGCTCCCTTAAAAAAGATTGTTGTGAAATTTTTCTCTTGGTATATTTAGAATTTAAAAGCAGTATGTAATTTAGTTCAAATAAATAGTATCAATCCATTTACCTCTTTGGTTCTATCAAATGGAGTTGTCGGTCCCCATAGGCACTGGTTTATTATATGCTTCTCGGAGTGTGCTTTCCTTCTTTTGGCAATCGGGAAACCAGTGGGACAATTGATATGGCATTTCCAGAGCTTTGACTAAATTTTTTCCTTTTTTGATACAGTGGAAGGTTTTGTACAGGAGAGTGTTAGGAGATAAAAGTATAAAAGTAAATGAGCTGGGTTTTGGCACAGTTTGCCTTGCTAAAGAGTGAGTTCTTCAAATGGGAGAGATTTCAGTATGGATTGGTTGTGGTAGAAACTAGAGGCATGGAAATTAGTTTGGTAGCTGTTTTAGTAGTTCAGTGAAAAGTAAGGAGGATCTGAAATAGTTACATTAGGAATGGAAAAGAGTAAAAGTGTAAGGGAAAAAAGAGGTTGCATGAAAAAATTTTATTGACTGATTGAGACAGTGTCTTACTCTCTTGTCCGGGCTGGAGTGCAGTAGCCATCACCACTGGCTTCCAGGCTGAAGCTATCCTCCCGCTTCAACCTCATGCAGTTCTCCCACACCAGCCACTCCAGTGGCTAGGACTGCAGGCATGCACCACCACTTCTGGCTAATGTTTCTTATTTTTTGTAGAGATGGGGTCTCATTATGTTTCCCAGGCTGGTCTTGAGCTCCTGGTCTCAAGTGATTTTTCCACTTTGGTCTCCCAGAGTCCTGGGGTTACAGGCTTGAGTCTGGCCAAAAAGTTTACTTTTGAGGGACTGGGGAGAGAGTAGAGAAGACTAAAGAGAGGACGAGTTTGATTTTTATCATTTCAAGAAATGAACAATATTCTATGTGAGTGACGAGAGGAGGCATTGGGGGTGTGAAAAGAACGGAGAGTGTATGCAACCTAAGAAAATAAAAAGGTGTGAATATTCAGATTTGAGAATTGCTGCAGAGGTGGGAATAACCTTTTTTTTTTTTTTAAGAAAGAAAGAAAAAGAGAGAAAAGAAAGAAATAGTGAAAGAAAGAAAAAGAATGTAAGAGAGAAAGAAAGAAGAAGAGAAAGAGGGAGAGAGAACGGGATTCTTGTTCTATTGCCCAGGCTACAATGCAGTCTAAAAATGTGTATTAAAAACCTCTTTTATGCCAATAATTGTGCTTAACAATGGAGACAGGAAGGAATAAGGGATAAATAACAAACAAGCAGCCAACCAATATTTTATTTAAACCTGTGAAATGCTATGCAAT
>CAUYLG010023885.1:0-11093 GCA_963573385.1 Cacajao melanocephalus
TAGACTGCATTCTAGCCTGGGCAGTAGAACAAGAATCCTGTTCTCTCTCCCTCTTTTTCTTCCTCTTTCTTTCTCTCATACATTCTTTTTCTTTCTTTCTTTCACTCTCACTTTCTTTACTCTCTTTTTCTTTCTTTCAAAGAATTAAAAAAAAAAATCAGTAAAGAAAAAATAATCTATCCCATCAAAAAGTAGGCCAAAGACATGAATAGACAATTCTCAAAATAAGATATACAAAGAGCCCTTTTAATTGTTTTTCTGTTTGCTTTCTTTTTAGACGGAAGATACTCAATGTATTAGTAGAGAGAGAAAAAAAAAACCAAAAAGAAAATAATAGTAAGTGGAGCCATGCCCTAGACTTCTTTCCTCTTAGTTAACCATTTGCTCAAATGCCTAATGAGAATGAGGCAGGAGAGAAGATTCTGACAAGATTAAAAAATTACTCTTAGTCTAGAGAAAGGTTATTTAGTCTGCTGAAATATAATAGGAAAATGTGAGAATGGATTCAAATAATGATATTTTATTGGCAAGAGGACAGTATTTTGAATGAATTTTTACTATTTTCCATTACTGTGAATTTTTTCTATGACTTCAGAGACAATCTTGCTGAAAGAAATAATTTATCTTGAGGGGAAGGTTCTTGAGAGCATGATAGCTTAAAGAAACATTTGAGCTTAGTAAAAAGACTAGATAGGGACAACAAGGGACCAAAGACAAACTTATAATCAGAAAATATTAGCTATTCACTAAGTATTACTATGTTGAATGCTGACATAAATAAATCAATTCTGAAAATATGTAACCTAGGAGTTCATAAATAGCATCAAAATTGTAATACTAGTGTTTTTAAATCATGGAAAGTTCAGAAAAAGAGGGACTATACCATTACAGCTACAAATATATGGCTGAAAATAGAAACCCTCATTTAGAAAATGTTAAAAATTAAAGAACTTCATTCAAAATAGTTAGATTTTAATTGCTATGTAGCCACAACTGCAGATGTTAGTGGAATGTGCTTGTTTTGTTGTCAAAGTTTTCACAACTGAAAGGTTGAAACTGGGTCTTGGATCATTTCCTCTGGAAGAAACAAGCCCTCATGTCTTGAGGACACTAAAGCTGCCTCTGTAGAGGGCCATATATAGAGAAATTGAGGCTTCCTGTCAACACCCAGAACCAAACTTGCAAGGAATGAGAGTGAGTCACCTGGAAAACTTTCAAACTGTCGCCTGAGACAGAATTATGCAACCTACTTTGGCTTCTCAGATTCTCACTATTACATCCCTTTCTTGGTAAACCATTCTTGTATTTACCCAGAGAAATAAAGAGAAGTAAAGATATAAATAAAGTTCTTTGTTTTCATCACTATTAAGGAAACTATTTTTTTCTCTTTATCTTGCGTTCTTCAACACTAGCTCATGACAGAGAAGGAAAACAAATTTGATATTCTACTTCTAACACTAGGGTTTTACATGATGTTGCCCCATGCTAACTTTTAAATCAGTTGTTCTTTGGCCTTAAAATATTGGGCTCTTATTTTAGGCTTATAAATTTTGTGTTTAGAAACCTAAACAAGAAAAATAGAAAAAAATAAAATATTTATTATTTTCGTTTAATCTCCCTTCGATAATCTATTGAATCATTTTCCAAAAAATTACATAAACTTAAGATGTTTTCTTATTGTATTTAATGTATTATAATTGGATCCTCTTTTAATGCTGCATAAAGTAAATTAAACCTGGAAATTTTCTATAATTGGAAAATAAGGGTTCTTAATTTGCAAAAATAATACACTAGAGAGAAAAATGACATACTGAAGAAAAGTAATAAAAATATCTATATACAAAAAATATAAATCTGCTAGAAATGTATTATTTTAATTTATACTGAATACCAAGCAAAAGTTCTATTTGAATCAGCATTCTAAATGTGAGTCACTTGGAAGATACATCTTTGATTTTCTTTATATGCTTTTTTTTTAACTTTAGTATTTCAAGATGCTGTTCATGGGCTAGTCCATTCTATCACAATCTTTTAATCTACATTTCATAAAGAGGCAACAGTGAGTGATTGATAATTCAGCATCTCTTGCTAGAAATTCAGTATTTGCTCATACTTCAGACTTATAAAGAATGACAATTCTGATTGTTGAATTCAGTCATTTGAAGCACAACCTGGCTCTGTTTATAAATCTTTTTCTAAAATGTGTCTTCTAGAATATATTTGCTTAGAAGAAATTTTCCAGTTGATTACAATAGTATTATCTCCAGGTTTTCACAATCACAAAGAATTTCCTAAAAGCTGTACATCAGTGTGTCTTTGAAAAATTATTTTTGCACACTTTAGAGTTGTATTTAAAAATAGATAATGAGATTCATTATAGATACTCCTGAAAAATAGGAAGAAATATCAACATAATTTTATAAATCAGGTGATGGCATTTATTTTCTTTTGAACTTAGTGGTTACCATTATCTCTATCCAAATGTGACAAAAACAAGGTATTGGCAAAAATATTTTTGCTTAGGTAACCTATTTTGTAAAAAAAAAAAGTGCTTTTTGTTGTTAATCCAGACAATGGAATATGATTGGTAAACCAATAAAAATGAATGACTTCTGAAACATGCAATAACATGAATAAATCTCAAAAGCATTATGTTAAGTTTAAGAAGCTAGTCACAAAAGACTACATACTATAAAATTACACTTGCAAGTAATCCTAGAAAGGGAAAAACTATGATGATAAAATGTACATCAGTGGTTGACAAAATAGAGGAGATTGATTTTAAAGGAGCATAAGGTTCTTCTGGTAGAGATTATTAACCTCCTTAGGTAGATGTATTCCCAGGTACTGTATTTTTTTTTTGTGGTTCTTGTAAATGTGATTGCTTTCTTGATTTGGTGCTCTGCTTTAACTTTATTGGTGGTTAGAAATGTTACTGATATTTGTATATTGATTTTGTACAAATCAATCCTGAAACTTCACTAAAATTGTTTATCAGTTCTAATAGCTTTTTTGGTGAAGTCTTAGGTTTTTCTAGGTAAATAATATGTTGTCAACAAAGAGAGAGAATAGGACTTTTCAGTCTGCAATGTGAATGCCTTTTATTTCTTTCTCTTGCCTGATGGCACTGGCCAAGACTTCTAGAACTACATTGAATAAGAGTGGTAAAAGTGTACATCCTTGTCCTGTTCCAGTTCTCAATGAAAATGCTTCCAGTTTTTGCCCATTCAGTGTGATGTTGACAGTGAGTTTTTCATAGTTTTTACTATTTTGAGTTACGTTTCCTAAATGCCTACTTTATTGAGAGTTTTATTATGAAAGGATGTTGGATTTACCAAAAGATTTTCTGGAATCTATTGAGATGATCGTATGGTTTTTGTTTTTAATTGTATTTATGTGGTAAATCATATTTATTGATTTGCATATATTGAAACAGCCTTTTATTCCAGGAATAAAGCCAATTGGATCACGATGAATTAACTTTTTGATGTCCTGTTGAATTCAGTTTATTATGTGGGTGCAAAAGTCATTGTGGTTTTGTTGTTGTTGTTGTTTGTTTTTGTTTTGCCATTAAAAGCAAAGTAATGGCAAGAAACCAAGTTACTTTTACATTAACCTGACAGTATTTTGTTGGGTATTTTTGCATCTATATTTATCAAGGATATTGGCCTGTAGTTTTTCTTATTTGTTGTGTGCCAGGTTTTCATATCAGGGTAACACTGGCTTCATCGAATAAGTAAGGGAATTTCAGATGACACAAACAAATAGAAATACATTTCATACTTATGGATTGAAAGAACCAATATCATAAAATAGCCATACTCTTCAAAGCAACTTACAGATTAAATGCTATTTCTATCAAACTACCAATGCCATTTTTCACAGAATTAGTAAAACTATTCTAAAAATAATATGGAAACAAACAAACAAACAAAAGCCTGAACAGGCAAAGCAATCCTAGGCAAAAACAATAAACAAACAGAAAGTCCAAAAATGGAGGCATCACATTATGGGACTTCAAACTACACTATGAGGGTGCAGTAACCACAACAGTACAGTACTAGTACAAAACCAGATATGTAGACAAATGTAACAAAATAGAGAACCCTGAAATAAAAGCTTCACATCCACTACCATCTGTTTTTTTGACAAAGCTGAAAAATACGCACTGCAGAAAGTATTTTCTATTCAATAAGTAATGCTGGGATAGCTAGCTAGCCATAAACAGAAGAATAAAACTGTAACCCTTGCTTTTACCATATGCGATACTTGTCTCAAGATGGATTAAAGTTTTAAATATAAAGGACATCCAACTATAAGAATGCTCAAAGAAAACCACAGAAACACCACTCTGGACATCAGTCTTGAAAAAATGATTTATGACTAAGTCTTGAAAAACAATTGCAACAAAAACAAAAATTGAAAAGTGAAACCTAATTAAACTAAAGAGTTTCTGCACAGCAGCAGAAACCACCAACAGGGTAAACAGGTAAGCTATAGAACAGGGAAAATATTCATAAACTGTAAATCAACAAAGGTCTAATATCAAGAATGAATAAAGAAAAACCACTGAACAAGTAAAAAACAAATAACTCAAAAATCGGTAAAAAAAAAAAAAATGAACAGACACTTTTCAAAAGAAGACATACAAGTGGCCAAAAAACATTTGAAAACTGCTCAATATCACTAATCCTTAGAGAAATTCAAATCAAAACTACAATGAGATACCATCTCAAGCCTGTCAGAATGGCTATTACTAAAATTTCTTTCAAAAAAGCACATACTGGTGATTCCATGGAGAAAAGCAGAATGCTTATATACTGTTGGTGGCAATGTTAATTAATTCAGCTTCTATGGAAAGCACTCTGGAGATGTCTCAAATAGCTTAAAACAGAGCTATCATTCAACACTGCAATCCTATTACTGGGTCTATAACCAAGCAAATAGAGTTCATTATACCAAAAAGACACATATATGTGTATGTTATTCATGACACTATTCACAAAAGCAAAGACATGAAATCAACCTAGGTGCCCATCAATAGTGGATTAGATAAAGAAAATATAGTACATGTATACCACAGAATACTATGCAGTCATAAAAATATATCTTTGCAGCAACATGGATACAGCTGGAGGGTATTATCTTAAGCAAATCCATGGAAGAACAGAAAACCAAATACCACCTGTTCTCTCTTATAAGTAGAAGCTAAACATTGGGCACTCAAGGACATAGAGATGGCAACAATAGACACTGGAGACTTTTAGAAGAGGAAGCTAGGGAGGGGGACAAGAGTTGGAAAACTAGCTGTCAGGTGTTATGCTCAGTACCTGGGTGACAGGATAATTCATCCATCAAACATCAGGCCCTCATACTGTATCCAGCTAACAATCCCGCACAGGTACCCACTGAATTGAAAATAAATTGAAAAAAAAAAATCCGCATTTTGCATGTGCTGTCACTATTCTACGCAGAATAAATTAATTCATTCCTGTGCAACCGTACTGGGAAAGGACTTTTGGAACCTTAAACCTGATTTCCTTGAGATATTTCCACATGCACCTCTTTTCTTTGCTAATTTTGCCTTCCATTCTTTCAATGTAATAAATAAGAGTCATGAGCATTTTTTTAAAATGAGCACAAGAGAACTTTTGGGGGTAATAGAAATGCTCTATATATTATTACCTTGGTGGTAATTATGTGGTCATTTGTCTAAATTTATTGAATTATTTACCCCAAATTGTATTTATATGTAAATTATACCTCAGTAAAACTAATATTTTAAATACTTGTCTTTGGACAAATATCTTCATCTCTATCAATTGCACAAAGAAGGAACTAAAGTTTAAAAGAACCTTTAGAGATATATCAACCAGTTGCAATATATAAAGGTATTTTGGATACAGATTCAACAAAATTAATAAATCAAGAAAAATTATAATGTTCATGAGGCAATGAGAAATTTTACACTGATTGCATATTTTATAATATGAAAGAATTGATAATTTTATTTTTAAGGCATTAAAATAATATCACAATTATGTTTAATAAAGGGTCCTCGTCTTTGAGAGGTATTTACTGACATATTTACAATTACTGGAAATTTCTTCAAAATAATATAGGAAGTAGTAGAGTAATAGATTAGACTAATGCTATTTCTATCAAAGTACCAACAGCATTCTTCACAGAAGTAGGAAAAAAAAACTATTTTAAAATTCATAAGGAAAAAAAGAGCCTGCATAGCCAAGACAATGCTAAGCAAAAAGAACAAAGCTGGAGGCATCATGTTATCTCGCTTCAAACTCTAATATAAGGCTACAGTAACCAAAACACCATGTTACTGGTGCAAATACAGGTACACAGAACAATGGAACAGAATAGAGAGCCCAGAAATAAGGCCATACACCTACAAATATCTGATCTTTGGCAACATTGACAAAAACAAGCAATGGAAAAAAGACTTCCTACTCAATAAATGGTGCTGGGATAACTGGATAGCCCTATGCAGAAGATTGAATTTGGACCACTTCCTTACACATATATAAGAGCAACTCAAGATGGATTAAAGACTTAAATGTAAAACCCAAAACTACAAAAAACCCTGGAAGGCGACCTAGGAAATACCATCCTGGACATAGGAACGAGCACAAAATTCATGACAAAGACATCAAAAGCAAAAATTGACATTGGGATCTAATTAAACTTAAGAGCATTTATACAGCCAAAGAAACTATCAACACAGTGAACACACAACCTACAAAATGGGAGAAAGTATTTACAAACTATGCATCTGACAATGGTCTAATATCCAGGATCTATAAGGAACTTAAACAGACCTACAAGAAAAAAAAAAACCACTAAAAATGGGAAAATTACATAAACAGACACTTTTCAAAAGAAGACATACATGCAGCCAACCAGCATATGAAAAAAAGCTCAATATCACTGGTCATTAAAGAAATGCAAATCAAAAGCACAATAAGATAACGTTTCACAGCAGTCAGAATGGCTATTATTAAAAAGTCAAATAATAACATTTGCTGGCAAGATTGTAGAGAAAAGAGAATACTTATACACTGTTGGTGGGAGTGTAAATTAGTTCAACCATAGTGGAAAGCAGCAGTAGGTCAATTTCTCAAAGAGCTAAAAGCAGAACTACCATTTGACATATCAATCACCTTACTGAGTATATACCCGGAGGAATATAAATTATTCTACCATAAAGATATATACACACAAATGTTCATTGGAGCACTATTCACAGTGGCAAAGACAGGGAATCAACCTAAATACTCCTCAATGACAAATTTGGTAAAGAAAATGTGGTATATATACAACATGGAATACTATGCAGCCATAAAAAAATCATGTCTTTTGTGGGAACATGGATGGAGCTGGAGGCTGTTATCCTTAACAAATTAACACAGGAAGAGAAAACCAAATACCACATGTTCTCATGTATAAGTGGAGGCTAAATGTTAACAACTTATGAACACAAAGAAGGAAACAACAGACATTGGGTCTACACATGGTGAGAGGGTGAAGGGAGAGAGAGAAGTAGAAAAGATAACAATTAGGTACTAGGCTTAATACCTGGGAGACAAAATAATATGTACAACAAACCCCTGTGATATATGTTTACCTATGTAACAAAATTTCACATGTATCTCTACACCTAAAATAAATAAATTAATTAATTAATCATGACTTGAAAATTGTTGATGTCAGATAGCGGGGATATTAGGTTTCATTAGATTATTTTGTGTACTTAGGTATATATTTTAAAGTTTTGTATAATAAAAAAATTCAAAATTCACTGAAAGAAAAAGTTTCCCCTCTATTTTTCACATTCCAACAGTTACAAAAAAAAAGCCAAGTTTTAAAACAAAGCAGAATTATTATATCGAATGTTTATCTTTTAAAGTAACTGTTGGAAATCACAGAACTTATTTAGGTGACTCACATTAATATGATTGTGTTTCATTAATGAATTATGAAAAACAGAGTGTATACAGACACCTTTATTAATTTATAGAATAATTTTATATAGGCTTTTATGGTAACCATCATTATATTCTCTATCTCCATGAGTTCAATTGTTTTAATTTTACCTGCGACAAATGAGTGAGAATATGTGAAGTTTATCTCTTTGTGCCTGGCTTCATTTGTTTAATGTAATGTCCTCCAGTTCCATCCATGTTTTTGCTAATGCCGGGATTTCTTCTATGCATGAAGCCAAATTATATTCTTATATGTATATGTATTCATATATATGTGATTTATGTATATGTGATATATATGTAATACACACATATACATATTTGCATATATATATCACAGTTTTGAAATTCATTTATCCATCAATATTTAGGTTGATTAGATATCTTGGCTGTTGAGAATAATGCTACAATAAACATTAAAGTCCAAATATCCCTTAGATATACTAATTTTATATCCCTTAAGTATATGTCCAGTAGTGGAGGGGATGGAATATATAGTAGTTATCTTTTTAATTTCTTGAGAAACCTCCAACTGTTTTCTATAGTGGCTGTGCCAATTTACAATTCCACCAACAGTGCAAAAGGATTCCCCATTTTCCACATTTGAACCAATACTTGTTACTTTTTAAATAGTAGTCATCCTAAAATGTGTGATGTCATATCTACTGAGGTTTTAGTTTGCATTTTTCTGATAATTTATGATATTATTCATCTTTTCATATACCTATTTCTATGTTTTATTTGGAGAAATGTCCATTCTGGTTCTTTGCCCATTTGTTTGACTTTTATTTTGAGTTCAGCGATACAAGCATAGGTTTGTTACATAGGTAAACTTGTGTAATAGGTGTTTGTTGTACAGATTATTTCATCTCCCAACTATTAAGTCTAGTATCCATTAGTTTTTTTTCTTTGCTCATTTTAATGTGTTAATTCACTTTGATATTCAGTTGTAAGGGTTCCTTGTATATTTTCAACATTAATTTTTTTTAGATTTATAATTTGCAAGTATTTTCTCCTGTTCTTTAAGATGTCTTTTGATTTCATTGATTGTTTGCTTTGCTATGCTGGATCATTTTACTTGATACAATCCTCCTTGTTTATTTTTTGCTTTTCTTGCCTGAGCTTGTGGTGCCAACTTCAAAAAAAAAAAAAAAAAGAAAAGTCAAGACCAATCTCAAGTATTTTTTTCCTGTTTATTATTTTATTTTATTTTAATTTTTGCTGGGTGTTTTATGGTTTCAGGTTTTACCTTTAAGTCTTCAGTTCAATTGCAGTTGATTTTTGTGAAACTAAGGGTGCAATTTTATTCTATTAAAAAATACTTTTATTTTGCTCTGTCTTCTCTAGTTCTTTTAATTGCGATATTAGGGTTTCAATTTTAGATCTCTCTTGCTTTCTCTTGTGGGCATTTATTACTATAAACTTCCCTCTAAACATTGGTTTAAATGTGTCCCAGAGATTCTGATACATTGTGTCTTTATTCTCATTGTTTTCAAAGAACTTATTTATTTCTACCTTAATTTTGTTATTTACCCAATAGTCATTCAGGAGCAGGTTGTTCAGTTTCCATGTAATTGTGCAGTTTTGAGTGAGTTTCTTAATTCTGAGTTCTAATTTGATTGTACTGTTTGGTCTGAGAGACTGTTTGTTATGATTTCTGTTCTTTTGCATTTGCTCAGTAGTGTTTTACTTCCAATTATGTGGTTAATTTTAGAATAAGTGCAATGTGGTACTGAGAAGAATGTATATTCTGTTGATTTAGGGTAGAGAGTTTTGTAGATGTCTATTAGGTTTGCTTTGCCCAGAGCTGAATTCAAGTCCTGAATATCCTCATTAATTTTCTGTCTCCTTGATCTGACTAATATTAACAATGGGATGTTAAAGTCTCCAACTATTATTATGCATGAGTCTAAGTCTCTTTATAGGTCTCTAATAACTTGCTTTATGAATATGGGTGCTCCTGTATTGGGTGCATAGGTGCATATATATTTAGCATAGTTAACTTTTCTTGTTGCATTGATCCCTTTACCATTATGTAATGCCCTTCTTTGTCTCTTTTAATCTTTGTTGTTTTAATGTCTGTTTTTTTTTTTTTTTTTTGGCTTCTTCTCACCTCCAGTCTAAATTTTATTTTTTATTTTATTTTTATTTTTTTAAATTGTTTTTATTGTACTTTAGGTTCTGGAGTAAATGTGCAGATCATGCAGGATTGTTGTATAGGTACATACATAGCAAAATGGTTTGCTTCCTCCATCCCCCTGTCACCTATATCTGGCAATTCTTCCCAGGTTATCTCTCCTCAACCTCACCACCCCCCCACAGTCCCTCCCCTAAGCCCCCCAACAGACTCCAGTGTGTGATGCTCCTTTCCCTGTGTCCATGTGTTCTCAATGTTCAACACCCGCCTATGAGTGAGAACATGCGATGTTTTCTTTTCTGTTCTTGTGTCAGTTTGCTGAGAATGATGGTTTCCAGATTCATCCATGTTCCTACAAAGGAAACAAACTCATCATTTTTTATGGCTGCATAGTATTCCATGGTGTATATGTGCCACATTTTCCTTGTCCAGTCTATCATGGATGGGCATTTTGGTTGGTTCTAGGTTTTTGCTATTGTAAACAGTGCCAACATGAACATATGTGTGCATGTGACTTTATAAAAGAATGATTTATAATCCTTTGGGTGTACACCCAGTAATGGGATTGCTGGGTCAAATGGAATTTCTGTCTCTAGATCCTTGAGGAATGGACACACTGTCTTCCACAATGGTTGAACTAATTTACACTCCCACCAACAGCATTAAAAAAAGTGTTCCTTTTTCTCCACATCCTCTCTAGCATTTGTTGTCTCCAGATTTTTTAATGATCCCCATTCTAACTGGCATGAGATGGTATCTCAGTGTGGTTTTGATTTGCATTTCTCTAGTGACAAGTGATGATGAGCATTTTTTCATACGTTTGTTGGCCTCATATATGTCTTCTTTTGAAAAGTGTCTGTTCATATCTTTCGTCCACTTTTGAATGGGTTTGTTTGTTTTTTTCTTGTAAATCTGCTTTAGTTCTTTGTAGATTCTGGATGTTAGCCCTTTGTCAG
>CAUYLG010023886.1:0-24802 GCA_963573385.1 Cacajao melanocephalus
TTTTTTCTGTTTCTTAGTTTTCCTTTGGCGGACGCCCCTTCCCCACAGAGCTTGGCCTTCCTGGGTTCAGCTGTGCTTGCTGTGAAACTCTCAGTCCTCAGCGCTTCCAATTGCTGTTCTCCTTGTGGGGATGGGACCAGCCAAGCCTGACTCAAAGGGCACCCAGTGGCGTATACTCCGCACTGAGAAGCGTTGCGCCACGCCGGGGCGCCGGCAAAACAGCTGCGCCCGCCAAAAGAGTCGCGCTGGTGACCCATGTGGCTCCTCCGCCGGGAATCTCCCAGTTTGTGGGCCACAGAAATTCGTCTGAAATTGCGGTGTCCACTCGCTCTCTGTGCTTTCACTGGGAGCTACAATCCTGAACTGTTGTTAATCGGCCATTTTGGATCTCTCTGCCCGGTGATGAAGTTTTTTCTGTTTCTTAGTTTTCCTTTGGCGGATGCCCCTTCCCCGCGCAGCTGGACCTTCCCGGTTTAGCTGTGCTTACTGTGAAACTCTCAATCCTCAGCGCTTCCAGTTCCTGTTCTCCTTGTGGGGATGGGACCAGCTGAGCCAGACTCAAAGGGCACCCCGTCCCGTATACTCCGCGCCAAGAAGCGCTGTGCCAGGGCGCCGGCAAAATAGCCGTGCTGGCCAAAAAAGTCGCGCTGGTGACCCGTGTGGCTCCTCCGCCGGGAATCTCCCAGTCTGTGGGCAACAAAAATTTGTCTGAAAGTGCGGTGTCCACTCGCTCTCTGCGCTTTCACTGGGAGCTACAATACTGAGCTGTTGTTAATTGGCCATCTTGGATCTCTCTCCCAGCATTCTCTATTATAAAAAAACATGTCCTTGACAATCACATGCTTTTTGTTCTCTTGGTTCCTACTTCTAAAGCACAATACCATTCCTGTAACTATGGTGCAGACACAGCTTCTATTAAAGTGTGTACCCTCTAATAAGATTATTTGTTGCCTACCTACTTTCCTCTTTCAATTGATCATGAAGGTCTGGAGTAGTATGTCATCTTTATCTTCCTGGATCTGACTTAGTGCTAGAACAAAGCATGGTAACTCATGTATGTTGAAAAAATGACTGGATTTCATTGTCTAAAATCACAAATCAAACTCTATGCTATATGGGATGAACAACTATCCTGGTTTGCCCAATCCTGAGAAATTTCCCAGGATGGAGAACTTTTAGTGCTAAAACTGAGAAAAGTTGGCGTATCTACTTTTTAATGTGATCTAGACCCTCTGTGATCTGGCCCCAAGAAGTTTTTTCAGGCTCAACTTACATTATATCCTCTCAGACACCCCATGTTCCAAAAAAGAAAAGATAGTTCCCTGAAGATGGACCATTTGTTAAACCTATGATGAGAATGCAGGGCCTAGAGTTGACTGTCCCAAGAAGATGGAGTGGTATTTTGAGTGTATTTGGTTCAATTTGCAGCTGGAAGTCATATAAGTGGAGCTGACCCAGATTATACAGGAAGTGAGTGTGTTTGGTTGAAGGGGCAGGGTGGTTAAGAAGCAAGAAAGAAGTATGATATAGTACAGGAGTTCTTAAAGTATGGTCCTTGAATCAGCAGCATTAGTCTTACCTGGGAAGTTACTAAAATACAGAATACTTCCCTCAACCCCACACTGATCAGACACTCGAGGCATGGGGCCCAGCAGTCTATGTTTTAATAAGCTGTGAATTGTGATGCATGCACAAATTTGAGAGCCACTGTATGGTGAAATAAATACCTTGCCAGGAGTCAGAAAACCTGGATTGTGATGCCCATTATCATGAAGTATTGGTGAAACTGTGGCCAAGTGGCTAAAGATCTCTGGGCCTCAGCTTCTCTATCTGGTAACTGTGAGTAATTCTCAAAAGAGTTGAGAAAGACCCCATGGAGAATCAGAAGACTATGGAGTTTCAGAGCCATTGTACAGTGAAATAAACTATTTCAACTTGCAACTGGAGGTCATATAAGTGGGAAGGGCCACTTATGGTGAAAGACCATTTAGAGATGACTCTCTACACTGTCATCATCTCTATGGAAACTCACTCTGCCACATACAAGGGCATGTTAGGGATCATTCTTGAGTGTGAAGGCCAGAATATAAAGTTTCATAGTGCCAAACCTGGTCAGGGCTGAGATTCATTCTGATTACGGAACAGAGCATCTCTTAGAGAAAACACTGGCTGTTCTCTCTGATGTTTTCTTAGAAAGTATCTTTTTCCAAATATCTCTAATGTTCTCTGATTACCCCATTTGCATCTATAATCCTATAATTTCAACCAGTGTCAAAACCCTAATGAACAGTTTGATTGACTACCTACTACATGCCTGTCACTGTGCTAGAGGAATGTTGAGAACCAGCCAAAGCCAATTTGATCATTAAGCTTTTTGGGAAAAATATTGGTATATTGGTATTAGCATATAAATATTGCCTCAAATAGTTGAAAGTTGTTGAGAGTGACAGATCTCTTTTAGGACAAGCTCGACACCAGGTTTTAATGAGAGCAAGGCTCAGCTTGAATTCTGCTGCGTATACAAATATATTTTAGCCAAGAGGCACAAAAAGTCGTAGAACCTGTTCTGTAAGCTTGGTACACAGTCCTAGCCATGGGTCCCTTTGACTGCTCCAACAGCAGCGCCTTGAATGAATAGTTCATTAGAGACAAAGAGGCAATAGTTTAGTAGCAGGATTTAGCTAAAGTCCCAGCCAGATTCAAGAGAGGAGAATCCTCTGAGTCAACGTTCAACCCAAGGTAATTCCCAAATCAAGCCTCAGGCACCGCTGTTAATTGCATAGGCTATTGAGCTTGCTGGATTCTTGATTATGCACGAATGGGAATGCCTGCACAATATTTTGGTCACATATCTTAATCACCACTCATTTCACCAGTGAAAAATCATTTTTTACATCCATGATGCTAACAAAGTCTCTGGAGTTGATCAACTGTCAAGATAGCTGAAATATTGACAGACCCTCGTGTCGAGGGTGAAGTTTCCGTTAGAGGTTTTCAATTTTTATCCAACTACCCTGGAATGGGTACTCTCAATTAAGGCAGCTGACTTCCCCGTCTCCAGCTAGATTAAAACTACCTACCCAGCATTGTCTATGGGAAAGTATGTTAAATAAAATCATAGATAGTATGATTGAGACAAAGAAAGAATAGTATCAATTTCGTAATATTATAAAATTGCTAAACTTTTGGTTAGAAATCTCTAGTTAAAGATTTGAAATTTCATAGGATTCAACCTAAATACATACTCCTTGAGAGTCTCTGAATTTGAGTGCTACTCATTGGTTTTCTGATCTGATTTTTGCTGCTTTCTCAACTGCCCTGCTTCTACCTCCCGAAAAACTTTGACCTTTGTTCTCTGCCTGGGATTGTTTTGTCCCAATCCTTTTCCTGCTGTAACACATCCTTCCAGTCCTATCTCAGATATTTCCTTATACAGAGAACTCTAGACTGTCCAAATATGCCATCTGTCCTCCCAGGACATCTTAAACCTCTGTGTTAACTCCCTTCTGAGCACTGTAATGTAAATCCTGTTGACTTGTTTGTCTTGGCTGTTAGGTTGTGAGCTCCCTGAGAGCTGGGGCAGGACCTTCCTCATTGGAAGGACAGAGCAGAATGCAGCAAACAGCTCCTTGTGCTCTACCATGTGAATCCTTGAGAAGCTTCCTTGGGAGAGTGGAATGCCGGGTACATTACAGTTAGGTGCTGAATTTTGGGATATGGTCTGTAAGTGCCATAAACATGGTTAGCCATAGAAAAAAGTGAGGCTAATAGCCAATTAAAGTCATTTTAGACTTTGGGCTATAAGCCTTTGTCCTAAGTCACCCAGTTGTAAGAGACAGTGGAGGAAAACACAGAACTCTGATTCACCCACTGTGGGACAATGAAGTGCCCATTAACCTCGGAGAGAGCTGCAGGCATCACCAGATCTGTTCAAAGGTGACAAACAGAGGGATGAAGGAGGAATAACAGTAACAGTATGCCAGTTAAAATAGAAATGATATCATCTGGGATGACTCAACCAATTAGCATAGAATTTAGTGTAATAAGAAATCAGAGAAAGGGAGAAACAGAGAGGATGTGAATAAGAATGCATGTGCATACCGAAAATAAAGAGAGAAAGCAAAAGACTGAAACTGCTGGATTTCAACGTCGGGTAGGTCTTTCTCATTTGCCAGGAAGAGTTGCACCCAAGAAGGAAGATAACTGTACCTGCCACTTTGGAGTCCAGCTTATTATCTATTGTAGATTTTGACATCTCACTTAGCCTCATGATAGTCTGATTTTAGGAAGAGTGTACATTATTTACATGAAAACAAATATGAGCATTAGGAGGCATCTTTCCCCTGCGTGCAATTCCTACTAAAGAATTTACATTCTTCTAATTTGCTGCTTTACTGCATCACTTAGTATCTGCCTGAGATGTGCACAATGTCCTCAAAGTTAGGAAGGTGCTGAGGAAATTTACTCTTTTTAGCACTGAATCACTTGCTGTCCTCTTTAAAGCCACCAAACTCTTCCTTATTTGAAATTCTCTTTTCTAAGCATCCATTTTATTTTATAGGTATCAGCTGATGCCAACACAATGCAGGCTTGGGAAGATGTCTGATTTTAACATTAATTCTGAGTGTACTGTTGCAGTATTTCCACTCTGATTGAAAATGGCTCTTTAAATAACAAATGCAGAGGCATGTGTTTTATTTATGTTGCAATTGATCAATTCTTCTTTAGAATGGGGATTCTGAATGTATTTTAGCAACACACAAACATGACTACCATATGGTGGAGCTGCTTCCTGCAGAGAGTTAGGATAAACATCATGAATAGCATTAATGTAAACCACATGTATTAGTGGTACCCATCTTACTAGCTCAATAGACTTACAGACTGAAACCGAGCCAGAGTGTTTTAGGAAACCAAACATTGAACTTGTGATGCCAGGAGACTTTAGAGTTTTTTTTTTTTTTTTTTGCTCTAGGAAAGGGATGGTAAGTTTAGCACATTTTCTTAAACACATAGGAATGCTTTTACTTACTGCATTTAGATTTTTAGGACTAAGAATGTCCCAAGAGGCCAACTTTGGAGGCAGCATGTGCTATGATTGTGGGCTTTTGTTACTTGCAAATTTATATTAAAATTTGAAATACAGAAAACCACTGAAGGCCTTTGATGCATCATAGGGCTGTACATTTGTAGTCATGCCCACTTAACCTGAAAGAGTAACTCACTGGCTCATGGAGAATATTTGTGCTCATGTAGGGCAAATCACACAGGTGAGGCTGATCCTCATTAGGACAAGGGAAAGGTGATGGAGGGCTGGCGGGAGTCACGTTAATGGAGATCACGCTTTGCAACATGTTTTATTTTCAAACGTCAGCAGGGAGTGAACTCTGCCGTGTCATTTTTGCTCAACATTTTGTTGATATAACGTGACTTGACTGGATTATTACAATTATAAGCTATGGGGGTGGTATCCATGACTGCAACCTAGATTTTTAAAAATTCAAAGTATTTTCTAAAGGGGTTGCTCCTTCATTGTACTTGTCTCCTGCTGCTTAAATTTCCCACAGATGTAGTAAGATGGGAATAAGATGTTCCTTGCTCCTCACTGTCTCTATCCCTTTCTGCCTTCTTATTTATTGAGTCTCTACTCTGTACCAGATGTTGTGCTAGGTGCTTTCCATTGTTCTTGCAATAGCATCACTTCTAATTCCAGTTCTTCTATTTGCTCATCTGTTACCCATGGGAGGAAGACCTCCTATCCTTCTTTTTCTGTTTTTACCACCTGTTTCCACTTTCCTTTCTCCACACCAAGACCGGACCTTCCAGTGTCTTTAAGGGTAACATTAAAATCCATGTTGATAAGCTTGGCCACAAATTATTCATTGCTGATGCTGAGTGAAGGATATATTGGGATGTATTATATTAATTTTCTACTTTTATATAAGATTAAAGCTTTTCATAACAAAAAGCTAAAACACTTCATGTTGATGACTCTTTCCAAAAGTTTGATCTTAAGAGTTCTTGAATATAATCTTCACCTCTGTTTCAGTTACCATGGGCAAGGGCACATAATGGACTTTTCTTTTCCAAGATTTCAGACCATAAGATTTCCTTATCTGGACCCACTTTTCACTTTACCCACTTTCATTCATTCTCCCTAATTCATCAGTACCCAGATCTCCGATTTCTTTTCTACTCTTAATTTTCAGTCTCAGGATCCATTTGTTTTCCTTTTGGCGTTGGTCAAGTTCTTCACATGTACCCAAAAACCTAAAATACAATAAAAAAGAAAAGAAAAGAAAAGTTCCAGGTTGGCTGGATCTTTTGAATTTGGCAATAAAATGATTCTTACAGCAGCGGCTTCCATTTCCTACTCACTTTTTATTGTATGGTACTTCTCATCTTCATCCTGTGGAAGTCCCACCACGTATTTTTGCCTCTGCTTATTTGCATAGCAAATATCCTCTAGAATAAGGCCATATTAGCATTCATATGCCAGGAAATAGTAAATATTATTCCTTTAGGGACCATCTTGTGAGCTGGCATTTTCCCTTATTTTCCTTTGTGGCTTAGCCATCTAGAGCAGCACTGTCTGTTAGCACTTTCTATGATGATTGAAAAGTTCTGTGAGTCTGTACTGTTCTATATGATAGCTACAAGCCATGTGTGCTTTTGAGCACTTGAAATGTGACCAATGAGACTGAGAAACTGAAGTTTAATTTTCTTAAATTTTCATTGATTTACATTTAAATTTAGCCACATATGGCTCTAGTGGCTACCATGGTAGACAGCACAATTTGAGAGATTTGAGAGATTATCTAGTTTCAGCATCTTTGCCACTGCCTGGAGAATCTTCAGGGTCATATGCTTCCTCCTCACCATGAGGAGAACCGTGGATTATTTTCTCTCTTTGTGGCACCTTTGTTGTTGTCTCTGGGGTAGGTTGACTTGATGCTGAGGACGGAGATAGAAAACTCAGGGTCATTTGCTCCTGCCTGAACCTCTTCTGCCAGGGCATCTTTTCTGCTTTATTTCAGCACCAAATGCCTGGCATTCTATTGTCTCCTTCCTGAGTGCTTGCAGTGGCCTCTGGCTAGTTCTCTTGCTGCCACTGTTGCTCCCCTATAAACCATTCTCCACTTGACAGGTAGAACAAATGGTGTCAGGTACATGGATGTGCTTTGGTCAAGGAATAGGCCAAGGCAGATATCCAGGCCTGCATGACTCAGCGAGTTTGGCATGCAGGTGCACAGAGAGAGAAAGAGTTAAGCTACTCTTAAGTGAGGGAGAGCTGGCTGCACAACTGTGTAGGAACCACCAGCTTAAGCAGCCAAGACAGGGTGGACAGTGTGAGAGAGCTAGTGTGAGTAAGCTGTTGATGAGAGCTGCTGCTGAATAAAACCATATTCACCTGCCTACGGGTCCACTGAATGTTCTTTCTGCCCATCCACCCACTCCCCTAGGACTTCAGCCTGACAAATGGACTAAAATGAAATTCTTCTTCCCCTCTTTTGCCATATCAGGGATGTTAACATGCTTCAGCCGAGAATGCTTCTCTTCTGCTTTACGCATAGCTAGCTTCTCATCCTGCAAGTCTCAGCTTAAATGACACCTACTTAGAGAGGCCTTCTCTTTCTAAAGAATGTCCTTATCTTACTTCATACCATCTGTCTGCAGCCCTGTTTCTCCCCCCTTTGTAGCATTTGCTGCAATTTGTAACTATTTGTTTGTTTGACTGTCTTTTCCTACAGAGCGTACATTCCATGGAAGCAGGGACCATAGTAGTTTTTGCACCCTTCCCATTTGATGGCTAGTACTTAGTATGTGATAGAGACTTTAAAGAATTGTCGAATGAATTGTTGAAACAATTATGTCTTCTTCTTAGTAGTTGAAATCCATTTGACAAGGGTCAACTTCTCAGCCCAAGAAGCAGAGAAAACCATTCTCAACTGGGTTCTCGCTACATCTGGGAGTCAACTCAGCCCCTTCCTTCTTATCTTTCAGGACTGTGCCATGGTGAGGACTCTTGGCTTATAAATTTCTTCTTTTCTCTTTTCTTTTTCAAGACATTTCTGATTTATTTCCCTTTCCGGGTAGTTTTCTCCCCCTGCCCATCAGCCAGAATTCTCTCAGCAGATGCAGCTTCACTCACATGTCTTGTTTTGAAGCTTCTGTTAACCATGGAGAAAGCCACATTTGAGCTTTGAATCCATGGTCTTTAGCTGCTCTCTTCATTGTAGTGGGTGGCCCTTCTGGTCTCTGGCATTGGCTTAATGGTAAATTCCCCATGTTGTTCTCCCACAGATTTAGGAGTCATTTTTGTTTGGCAAAGAACTATTTGTTGCTCTCTCTGTATTTCCATCTCTGACCTCTGTCTTGCTGGATGGAGAGCGTGAGGGGCTAGCCCCATTCCTTCTCAAAGTCTGGAGCGTGGGCTGGCAGCATAGCACCACCTGGGATTTTGTTAGAAATGCAGAATTTCAGGCCTTAGCCTTGACCCACTGTATCAGAGTCTGTGTTGGAGGGGCATTGCTCTGGTGACAGAGAGAAAACAGGAGCTTCCTGTGATGGCTCTCTGTGTTCCACCACAGGCTCCAGACCCATCCATCTGGGGCCCCAGTAGTGATTTCTCTTTCTCCTTAAGAGGAATAAGACTTTTTGTCCAACAACAGAAATGTTCAAAGTCTACTGACCATCCCCTCAAGTGAGGCTTATATTTTCATGTCAGTGAATGTGCCCCTGATGTGGGTTCACCTGAGGCTGCGTGGCAATGGTGGGTGTACATCCTGACTAGTTGCTTACTGGCTGTATGAGATAGTGCATTGTATTAGTCAGGGTTCTCCAAAGAAACAGAACCAGTTGGATATATAGATATATAAGAGGGGATTTATTATGGGAATTGGCTCACATGACTATGAAGTCAGAGGAGTCCCACAGTCTGCCATCTGCAAACTGGAGAACCAGGGAAGCCCATGGTGGAATTAAGTCAGAGTCCAAAAGCCTGAGAGTCAGGGTAGTCCATGGTCTAACTAGCAGTCTGAGGCCAAAGGCCTGAGAACTGGGGTTACTGTATAAGTCCTGAGGTCGAAAGGCTTTAGAACTAGGAGCTCTGACATCTGAGGATAGAAGATAGATGTTCTAGTTCAAGAAGACAGAGAAAAAATTATCGCTTCCTCCACCCTTTTTGTTTTATTTGAGCCCACAATGGATTGCATGATGCCTGTCCACATTGGTGAGAGTGGGTCTTCTTGACTCAGTTTACTGAGTCAAATACTAATCTCTTCGAGAAATACCATCACAAACACACCTAGAAGTAATGTTTTACCAGCTGTCTGGGTATCCATTAGTCCAGTCAAGTTGACACGTAAAATCAACCAACCATCATAAGCATATTATACAATCTTTTGTGTCTGTTTAACAAGTACATTAATAACATAGCCAGCATTTGTGGAGTGCTTACGATGAGCCAGACGTTGCACTAACTACCTTGCTTGAATTGATGCTTATTATTCAAAACACCCTGTAAGATCATTTTTCATGATCCTTTTATTGTAGATAGAGATTTCAGGTTTAGAGATGTGGAGTGTTTTGAGTAAAGTTCTATAGTTGGTGAATGGCTAAGGTGCAATTCAGATCTAGGTTTGCTTGTCTCCAGAGTCTAATCCCCTACTACTACACAGCACTGCTCTTGGATGGTACCATTTGGGGTCTTATGACAACACAATAAAATAATACAGTGTTGATAAATGATTAAGCCTGTGTAAATGCTAGTTAACATAATTTGGAGTAGAGACAAGTTGCTAGATCTTTCTGCACATGACCATCTTGTACATATGTTTCCAGAGTGGCTTCTCTGGCTACACCGTATCTGCTAGTGTCTATAGACTTTGGCCTTTTCTATGGACAGAGCAGCATGATGAAGTGGTAGGGATGTTAGTTCTTTTCCCAAGCTACCAAGATCATCTAGGTAGAAGTGAAGGGAGAATTGGTGTCCTCCATATGCTGTATACAAGTGGGAGACTTGGACCCTTCCTGGATTATGGATACTCTGTTGATCTGCTCCTTTAATGTGGGAGGAGAGGCACTAATATCCAAACACCAAGTGCTTGGGCCCCTTCAAACAAGAATCTTAAATGCTCACTGGGTGTCTTATTCTGTGTACTTCCACAACATCTTCCCCTTTTCACACCTGGGGAAACAGAAGTAGAAAGAGGTGAAATAATTTCCAAGGTCACAGACTTCATCATTGTTAAAAGCAAAAACCAGGAAGTTAAACATTTCTTTACTCTAAATTCAGAGTTTTATCTATAGATTTTTCTGCCTAAAAAGCTCATATTTTGGTTCTCTTATGCTAAGCTTTACTTCAGCATTTGTTCTGATGTATGGTCCAAATTCTGCTTCAGTGAGTCTTGCTCAAAACTCATTTCTTTGGTGAACTATCCTCTAATCTTATATGACCACAGGCTCTTCTTAAACTGAAGCTCCCAGACATGATCTTTGAAAAATGACATCATAATTCTAAAAAGAAATGAAGGAAATTGAAACCAATCTTTGCGACGTACTATTTTTATTTGGTTGCTCATGCTATTTAGATGGAGCGGGTACTGGATAGGGACTATATTTTTTCCATGTTTTATACCATGCTTAATAAGTTCTCAGAATATAATAAATGTTTCACAGGCCAATGAAAAATTTCAAAGCATATAACCTACTGGGGAAGCTGTAAAATTATTCATGGCTGACACTGATGAGAAGATCAAAATTTTACTTTACAGGGAGAAGACATTGGTGACACCCAGAGAAGCCAGGAGTTATTCTTGGAAAAACCAGATACATGGAGTATTTCAATAAAACCTATTTTTAGAATGAATGTTAATAAGACATTTACAAATGTATATGAATATGAGATGCTAATTTGTGCTACTCTATGATAAAATTAATCGTTGGTACTGGTTATTTATCCTGTGGTACACAAATTTAAATATGAATCTTACAAGAGGGTCTTTAAAGTGATCTATTGCTGATTGAGTGAGATACATGTATAGGGGAACACATGTATTTAAATATATATGTAAATTATTTTTAATGATGAAATCATGTCTAATATCTGAATAAGTGAAAGGGCTTTGTGGAATTCTTGGAAAATTGCAAAGATACTGGAAAAATACAATTTGAAATAGAACTATCCTTACTACAACCATGTGACAGTTACATAGGCTATCAGATAAAATTACCTGGAACAAGAGTTAGGAGATAGATTATCTAGAATACGAAGGACGAAGTATTTTAGCAATATGCATGGAAGTTGATGGCAACCATTATTGGACATTTGCTTCTTTAATTTATCTGTTGTAATGCCCTGGTTTCAATTTTCATTGCAAATGAAATATTTACTAATGTGTGTATGTGTAACTGAAAGACTTAGTTCCTGTATGTCTGTAATAGTCCAAACACATCTATAGAAGAAGGTTAATACAAGAAAATTTCAGAGTCAAGGAAGAAGTAGGTACATGGAACCACTGATAAGCAGAAGCTGTGAGAGACTCAAGTCCAGGTCAGTGCTGGAATGAACTGGGTAGGGGCAGAGTGACCTGGAGTAGAATGTGTCTTCAAGCAAGATTGAGGTAGGAGGATGGGGGGAGGTGGTTTATCTGAGATGGCTTGTGAATTAAATGTCACTCGCAAGATAGTCAGAAGGAACCTAGTTTATTATTTTAAAAGGCTAAAAAATGGAAAGATTGATCCATTCATTCAGTTCAAATATCTGTTGTGTACCTATTATGTGGCAGCCTTCATGCTGGACATTGGATATGCAATGGTGACTCAGTCAGAGTTCCTGAGATTAAAGAACTCACTGTCCGGTGAGAGTGACTGTTAAATTAATAGATGAAAAGTGCTAGGTGCTATGATGATGATGATGATGACAATTCTTTGAACATTTGCTACGTGTAAATATATATATTTTATCTACATTGACATGCAGCAAGACATTTGATCTTTATTTGAATATGCTGATAAGAGTAACTACTAGATGCTCTGATATCACATAAGAGGAGAGTATCTAATCCAGTTTAGGAGACGGTCAATATCTTAAGTGAAAGTGGAGATGAGATGGGAGTGTGAGGGAGAGTAGAGTGGAGACAGGAGATCATTCTGTGGGCACATCAGAATTGGTGAAAGATTGCAGCTGGTTCCTTCTCCTCTACATTGTAGCCCTACTAAGCAGGGTTTTGCATAAATAACATAATTTCTGACAAAAGAGTCATCCCATACTTAACTAGAAAAATCAAATTCTGCCCCTGCAGCTTGCTTTGTCTCCTTGGGATGTAGATGTTGTTCTTGTTTGCCGATGTATCTGGTCTCCTCTCTAGTCACATAGAAGATTAAATTTCCTTTATCCCTAAAGACATAGCCATGGAATTTGCTTTGGCCAATGATATGTGAGCAGACATGAATGGGGTGGAAGCACACAGATGTTGGTTTGATTCTCCATCCTCCTCTTGGTTCTATTGAATCAAGAGATCATGTGTTCCTGTTGGCACAACTGTAGGGACTGGAGGCTCTGTCCTTGTGGATCAGTGAATTGCTTTACTGAGTGTCCTCCGTATCTGAGTGAAGCTCTGGAGGGTCATCCTGACCTACAGCAAATTTTGAGTGAGAAATAAATCTCTCCTCTGTGAAACTGCTAAAATTTTGTGGAGAGCAGTGTTTGTAACTGAAGCATAATATTGCCTCTTCTGCTTGCCTTTATTTTAGTTGAAAACCTTTTTATTTTTAGATTTCCACCTTGTTTTTATATCCTTTGACTAACTTTTACTATAAGGTATTGTGCACAGGCCCTTAGTGACATCCACACATGTGCTGGAATGAAATGACTTTTTAAAATAACATAATATTATTTATAAATCTTGTGAATTTCAGATGAGAGTTTGAATTAAAAATATGAGAAATGATTATATTAAAACACTGTATGGGCAATACTCTGAAGACACATTTAATAATATATTTCCTTCAATGGTTTAATGTTTGTTAATTTCTTTTTACTGGCATGATACACTCTACAGTTTTCATATAATCACTAATTAAATTTACCAGAATTTTCAGGTAACATGACATTCCTATATTCATTAAGAATAAGCTCCTTAAAAATTATGGGTGTGAGTTAAATCCTATGTATCCTTCTGTAACTATTTCTCTTTTTAAAGGGAAGGTTCCAACTACATTGCTAGACCTCACAGTTTGCATTAATTAAAATATGCATTAATGGAATTCACTGAAGTTGGAATTTCAGTATTAGACACTTGTGGATGCTATGAGAAGGTTAGACAAACATTTGCAAATTTGGACCAGTTTTTTGCTTAGAATCTGCTGTTTTGTTTCTTGAAGAAATTCACAGCTAAAGTAAAAACAGATTGTTATAAATTCAAGTCTAGATATATCATCAGTAGACAATGAACAAAATTTCAAATGAGATTCTGTTTATTATATAATTTACAAAAGATAAGGGAAGCAGAGTTTTTTGGGGGCATTTTAATTTGGAAACCCAGAGAAAGAGGGTAGGAGGTTATAAGATTTTTTCCTGTAGAAGGGCTGTCCTTCCTACAGAAAAGGTGGGCCATAGATGGATATTTCAGGCTCTTTTGTTTGTTTGTTTTAGCACCCATCTCAAGATCAATACTATGCTAGACTCTGCAAGAAACAGTAGATGTGAATGTTGAGATTACCCAAAAAGGCAAAGAAATTGTTTACATCTCATAGTCTTGATGACTGAAAAAAATGGCCTTTTCCCTGATTCTGTCTGCACTTTCTTCTTCCAGCTTCTGTCACTTTTTGCACTGAGAATTCCTTGTTTCTTTCCCAGCTCTTCTTCTGTTCCTTCTTTTACCCCCTTTTCTTTCTTTCCTGATGCAGCTCTGTCTGACTTCCACTTTCTCACTTTCTGCCTCTTAGGTTCTTGGGGGAGGGAGGAAATAAGATGAGATGTTTTAAACTTCCTTTGGCAGAAAGCAGCATATTTTTTGATCGTCCAGTTCCAACCTTTTTACTGAGCAGCTTATTGGGGGCTTGTTTTAATATTTTCATAACCATTATTATGCAGGTTTCATCATTTCGTTAGTTGGCTAAGTAGGGCTTTGAGCAAAGACATATAAACAAATGGGAATGATAAGACCTACCTTGGCAAAACATTTTTAGCACCAGACTATTTTGTGTCAGGCATATCTTACTGCTGTATACAAGGTTTAAATCATGTGGTAAGATAATTATAGATTAAAAATTGCACCTTAGAGATAATATGCACAAAATAAAGTGGAGTAAAGAGTGATTCACTTGAGAGCAGAATTATGCCATTACCAGAAAAATTAAATCCTAAGCCTCAAGATTCAGGTTCCCTTGTGGGGTTCATTCTGAGTGCACTTGTTTCTCTTTCAGTCAGTGTTTCTTTCCTGTTCAGTGCCTCTGAGAAATCAGCATCTGCAGGTAGTTTGCTAGCAGAGGCATTGGTGCTCTAAGCAGGAAGTCAAAGTCAGCATAGAAATTGGATTGTCAAAGATGGAGCTGGTGGGCAGTCTCCTAGATTCTCCTTCAGTGTTCTTTCCAGTACATCATGTGATCTGTAATATCTACTTTGCTTTGGAATAGAATCAAAAGCTTTAAGCTTCTCTACAAGTGTAAGTGCTCATGCACACACACAGACATCAATCTCTTATGTACGAATGCACATATTCCATTACTTCAGGTAATTATATATTTACCTGTCTGATAATTTCATATATTATATACACACACACATATATATATATATACACACACATATATATACACACAAGCACACATGTATACACAGACACATACACACACATAGTGTTCTGCTACCAAACGTCTCTGTGCAGGGACATAATTGAATTAGGCAAGCAAAAGGTCCCTGGTGATCATGAACACTACTTCTAAAACATGGGTGATATGGTTTAGCTGTGTCCCCACCCAAATGTCATCTTGAATTCCCATGTGTTGTGGGAGGGACCTGGTGGGAGGTAATTGAATCATGGGGGCAGGTCTTTCCTGTGCTATTCTTGTGATAGTAAGTCTCACAAGATCTGATGGTTGTAATAAGGGGGAGTTTTCCTGCACAAGCTCTCTCTCTTTGCCTGCTACCATCCATGTGAGATGTGACTTGCTCCTCCTTACCTTCTGCCATGATTGTGAGGTTTCCCCAGCCACATGGAACTGTAAGTCCATTAAACCTCTTTCTTTTGTAAATTACCCAGTCTTGGTTATGTCTTCATCCGCAGTGTGAAAACGAACTAATACAATGAGTAACCCAATTACCACTAAACAGGGGTTGACAGCAATTACACAACTATTGGGTGAACTCCCAAAAGAGAATACCTTATATGTTCTTATTTTATTTCACCTTTGCAGATTTATTGTTTCATTAATGAATTGCTCCATCAGTTTGATATGCACCAGGAAAACAAAGCCAAGAATTCTCTCAAACTATTTACCTTTGGGTATGGAATATACTATAAAAGTGTCCTTATATAGCATAGTTCTCATTCTAGTTGTACTTTATTAACACTGGTGGTACAAATTAGTGTAAGTTTTCTGAGCACAAATACTAGCTGAAGTTGAAGGAGGTGGTCCATGTTTGTATTGGATGCAATGGGAGAAATAAATGCGTAAAAAATTTGCCTTGGACAGAGAAACGTCCCTCTTTTTGTGGTGGTAGAAAGAAGACCAAGGAGGACTGTGGGAACATTGATAACTTTTTTTTTATTTAAAAAAATTTATTTACCTAATTTTTATTGTCGAAACATTGACAACTTATTTTTCAACAACTTATTTCTTTTACTACAAAAATAGTACTTTTTATAGGAAAAAATACAAATAAGCACATCTAAAAATTCACTTACATTTAAAAATACACTGAGACTCGATTTGCACTAAAGGATTGGCACCACATATTAAGTGTAATTATCCCTGGGGGAGTGATTACTAGGGCAGTTATTTTGTTTTTATGGTTCCTTTGGACAGAACCAGAGAGCTGCTTTAAAAAATGCTGTTGAATTAGACCTGTGTGAGAAATCACTGTAAAATTCTTGAAAAAAACAAAAAAAAACCAAAACAAAGCAAAAACCTGAAAATCTAGAAATGAAACACCCTGATTGTGTCCCAAGTTCTTTACACGTTTTGCATTTTCCTTTAAAGAACCAAACTGGAAATGGTTGACAGCACAGCACAGGTGTGTGCGACTGTACATAGTTCTAGCAGCAACTGAGAATCAAAGACCAGCATGTGGCTCTGTAGCCACAAATTATCATCAAATACATGCACATTTGTAAACTTTAAGTTACAATAAAGTGCTTAAGGTACTTTTGTGTCTCTAAAAATCTTTATTTTATGTTTTTACTGTAATTGTTTTTGACAACTCATCCCAATCTTTCTTTCCAACTCTCATTTCCTATAATGGTAGATAATATAATCTAGTCAATTCCAAGTAAACTTCATCACTTTGGAACTTTTCTTAGACTTTCAGTCTTTTTAAAATTAAATGTTTTCTTGCAAGGTAATAGGAGAATCACATAGAGTTCTAAGAAATAATAGAGAGGATCTTGTGGGCTGTATACCTAGTTTCCCACAAGAGTAATATCTTGTACAACTGTAGTTAAATATCACAACCAGGATACTAAAAATGATACAGTTAAGAGATACAGACATTTTCATCACCACAAGATTGCTCATGCTGCCCTCTTATAATTATATCCACCTCTTTCCTGCCTCTACCTCCTTCTTAGCCCCTGACAACCACTCATCTCCATTCTTTAGTTATGCCATTTAAAAAATGTTCTATAAATGGAATCAGATAGCATTTAAACTTTTGGGATTGGCTGTTTTCACTTAGCATAATTCTTTAGAGGCTCATCTAGGTTATTTGTTGCTGAGCATCATGCTATGGTATGAGGTACCAGTATGTTCAACGTTCATCTATTGAGAGAAATTTTCACTGTTTCCAAATTTTCAATGTTTCCAACATTTATTTATCCATAAATAAATGTTTCCATTTATTTATGAATAAATCTGCTCTAAACATTTGTGTACAGGTTTTTCTGTGAACATAAGTTTTTATTTCTCTGGGATAAATGACCAAGAGTGTAATTATTGCATCATATGGTAGTGGCATAGTTAGAATTTTAGAAACTGCTAAAAGTTTTCCAGAGTGGCTGTATAACATTCCCACTAGATTTGTCTGAATAATCTTCATGCTTGCTAGCATTGAGTGATATCACTACTTTTTATTTTAGCCATTTTGATGATTGTGTAGTGCTATCTTATTGTGATTTTAATTTTCATTTCTCTAACAGCTAGTGATGTTGAATATCTTCTCATCTGCTTATTGCCATCTGTATATTCTCTTTGGTGAAATACGTGTTTTTGTCTTTTGCCCATTTTCTAATTAGATTGTGTTTTTACTGTTGAGTTTTGAAAATTATTATTATTTTTTCTAGATACCAGTACTTTGTCAGATATGGGGTTTGCAGATATTTTCTCTCAGTCTGTGGCTGTCTTGTCATCTCTGTTAAGCAGGGTCTTCCACAAAGCAGAAATTTTAAACTTTTATGAAGCTCAAATTATCAATATTTTTATTTATGTGTCATGCTTTTGGTGTCAAGTTTGCAAGTGATTTTCCTAATTTCGTATCCTGTAAATTTTTTCCTTTTATTCCTAAAAGTTTTCGTTTTATATTTTGCATTTAAGGCCATGATCCAACTTGAGTTAATCTTTACAGAAGCTGTGGGGACTTATGTCAAAATTTCTTCCCCAGTCACTTACTGATGTCAGATAGTTCCAGCACCATTTGTTGAAAAGGCTGTCTTTTGTCTATAGAATTGCTTTTGCACTTCGTAAAAAATCAGCTGAGCCTCTTCATGTGGTTCTACTTCTAGTCCTTTATTCTTTTCCACTGGTTTTTCTGTTTATTTCTCTGCTAAAACCTCACAGGCATTTTTACTGTATGTATTATCTTGAAATTAGGTAGATTGGCTCCTCCTACTGTATTCTTTTCTTTTCTTTCCTTTCTTCTTCTTCTTCTTTTTTTTTTTTTTTTTGAAATGGAGTTTCTCTTTTGTTGCCCAGGCTAGAGTGCAATGGTGCGATCTTGGCTCACTGCAACCACCGCCTCCTGGGTTCAAGCAGTTCTCATGCCTCAGCCTCCCGAGTAGCTGGGATTACAGACATGTATCACCACGCCGGCTAATTTTGTATTTTTAGTAGAGAGTTTTAGTTTAGTTTCAGGTTTCTTTATGTTGGTCAGGCTGGTCTCAAGCTCCTGACCTCAGGTGATTCGCCCGCCTTGGCCTCCAAAGTACTTGCTGGGATTATAGGTATAAGCCACTGCACCTGCCTTCTTTTCAAAATAGTTTCAGTTATGCTACTTTCTTTGCCTTCCAGTATAAACTTTGGAATTATCTTGTCTGTAAACAAGCTGGGATTTTCATAAGAATTGTGATAAATCAGTACATCAATTTCAGGGAATTGATACCTTTACTATCCTGAGTCTACTGATCCATTAACACAGTGTATCTTTCCACATATTTAGATCTTTCATTATTTTCATCAGCATTTTGTAGTTTTCAGCAAAAGTTTTTCAGATCTACACCTGTTTTGTTAGATTTACACATGAGTATTTTATTTTTTGAGTAATTACTAATGGTATTATAATTTTAATTTCTGTGTTCATATTTTTATTGGTAGTATGGAGAAAAACAATTGCATGTTTATCTTGTATCGTACAACCTTGCTGAACATACTTGTTAGTTCCAGGATTATTTTTAGCAGATTTTTGAAATTTCTATACTGGCATTATGCCATGTACAAATAAGAACAGTTTTGGTTTTTCACTTCTAATGTATATGTCTTCCATTTTCTTTTCTTGCCTTATTGGCCTGGTTAGAACTTTTAGCAATGAGTTGAATAAACTAAGAGTAGTCAGAATAGACATTCTTGCATTCTTCCTAATCTTAGCAGGAAATTGTTATGTTTTTCATCATCAAGCATAATGTTAACTGTAGGTTTTATTTTATTCATTTAGTTTTCTAGATGTTCTTTCTTAAAGAAGCTCTGCCATTTCCATTTTTCTAAGAGGTTTCATCATTAAGGGGTGTGAAATTTTGTCAGATGCTTTTTCAGTCTCAGTTGATATGATCATGTCATTTATCTTTTTTAGTGGATTACATTGATTAATTTTCCAATATTGAATCAGCCTTGTATTCCTAGAATAAACCACATTTGGTTATGATGAATATTTTTATATATTGATGAATTCTATTTGTTAATATTTTAAGGATTTTTGTGTCCATATTCATGAGAGATTATTCATATGAAGTTTTCTTTTTTTGTAATTTATTTGTCCAGTTTTGGTACTGGGGCAATACCAATTTTGGTATCAGGACAGTAAAATGAATTGGTAATTGTTCCTTACTCTTTAATTTTTTTGGAATTGATTGTATAAAACTGGTGAATCTCTTGTTTAATTATTTGATAAAATTATTCAGTGAAACTGTCTGGGCTTGGAGATTTCTTTTTTGGGAGATTTTAAATTATGAATTTAATTTTCTTAATAGTTACAGGGCTATTCAGTTTATTTCTTATTGGCTTATTTGTGGCATTTCACATTTTTTTGAGAGATAGTCCATTTCATTTAAGATGTCAAATTTATCTGTGCAGAGTTTATAGTGTTGCCTTATTATTTTTTCAGTGTCTTCAGGTGTATAGCGATATCACTTGTTGAATTTCTTATATTGGTAAATTGTCTTCGCTCTCTTTTTTGTCAATATTAATAGAGGTTTGTCAATTTTATTAATCTTTTTGAAGAAACAACTTTTTGTTTATTGATTTTCTTTATTTTCAATTTTGCTAATTTTTGCTTTTTATTATTTCTTACGATTCTACAGGTTTATTTTGTTCTTATTTTTCTAATCTTGAGATGAGAACTTAAGGTATTGATTTGAGACATCTCCTCTTTTCTGATAAGCATTTGGTACTATAAATTTTCCTTGCCACATTGCTTTAGCTGTATCTTATAAATGTTATATTTTCCATTTCTTTCAGTTCTCTTGAGACTTCCTCTTTTTTATGCTAAAAATTTAAGGTATATATCAATGGATAAATGAATTTAAAAATTGTGAAACATATACAATGGAATATTATTTGGCTTTAAAAAAGGAGATTCTACTATTTACAGGAAAATGGATGACACTGGAGGACATCATGTCAAGAGAAGTAAGTCAGACACACACACAAAATACTGCACGATCTCACTTATATGTGGAATCTAGAAAAATCTCAAGACTTCCTTTTTGATCATGAATTATTTGGGAGTTTTATTTATTTGTTAAATGTTTGTAAATATTTTTGTTACCTCTGTAACTGATTTCTAGTTTGATTGTGTGTGTTGGAGAGTATATTCTGTATAATTTCGAAATATACTCTGTAGGATTTGTTGAGGTTTGTGTTATGGAACAGAAAATGTTATATCTTGACATAGTTTTGTGGGCACTTTAAAAGAATGTATAAAATAATGTTCTTGTATGTAGTATGGTGGAATATTCTATACATGTTAGTTAGATCCTGCTAGTTGATGGTATTTTTTATTTCTTCTATATATTTGCTGATTTTCTTACTGATTGTTCTGTCAGGTATTGAGAGAAAGGTATTAACGTCTCCACTGTAATTGTGAGTTTATCTTTTCTTCCTTTCAGTTTTACCAGTTTTTGCTTCACATGTTTTGCACCTCTATTTTTAGTTACATACACATTTAGGATTGCCATGTCTTCTTGGCGGATTGACTTTTTGTAATTATAAAATGTCTATCTCTAGTAATTATCTTTGCTGTGAAGTCTGTATTATCAAATATTAGTATAGCCTGTCTTGCTTTCTTGTGATTGATGCTTGCATAGTATGTTTTGAAGTCTAGCCTTGCCTCTTGGCCCCTGCTGGTAGGGGTGGGGTGGTGGTTGGCTGAAATAGAGCACTTACTGTCCATACTTTTCCTGTCTTCCTCTGCTGTGCTTTTCTTGGGCCTTTAGTTAGTGAATTTCTGTTGGAGATTTGTGTGTGTGGTTATCTGTGTTCCCACTGGTGTTTTATAGTTGCTGGTTCCTTCAGCTCCAAATTTTGAATGGTTGAGGAAAAAAAGAAAACCTAAGTAACTCATCACCGTGTTGTTCCTTGGGTCCCAAGGTCCTCAGTGGACCTGCCCTTTTCCCCCCCTATCTTTTAGTATTCTTATGTTTTTGTTACATATGACATTCAGGTATTTTAGTTGCATTTTGCAGGAGGATTAAGGAAAAGTATATCACTCCATCTTCCCTGAGGCAGAAATCAGGATGCCAAGGTCTTTGGGTTTTCCATCTCAGATTTTAATATGTAGTAATTTCAAAGATTTTTTTTTTCCTCAACCTTTCATTCTAAGATGGTGTCTACAGAGCTTCAAAGTATCAGAGTTAAGGGTAGGTATATTGGCTGTTCTTCACACCCTACTGCTGAGAGGGAATTTATTCTTTACGACAATGACATATATGGCAACTGCCATCTTCCCTGAAGCCCATGGTCCTGCAATAACCTCTGGTCATCAGGTCCATGATGGTCAGTCTGTCTTTCTTATAGCTCTTGCCATTCTGTTCAACTTGCATTTTCTCAACTTTGTTTATTTTTTAACCTTTTCGTAATATAGAAAAATTCATACTACTTTTTTTTTTTTTTTTTTTGGAATTGAGTCTTGCTCTGTCGCCCAGGCTGGAGTGCAGTGGCGCAATCTTGGCTCACCACAACCACCTTCTCCTGGGTTCAAGCAATTCTCCTGCCTCAGTCTCCTGAGTAGCTGGGATTACAGGTGGGCACCAACCATGCCTGACTAATTTTTGTATTTTTAATAGAGACAGGGTTTCACCATGTTGGCCAGGGTGGTCTCAAACTCCTGACGTCAAGTGATCCACCTGCCTCTGTCTCCCAAAGTGCTGGGATTACAGGTGTGAGCCACTGCACCCGGCCCTACTTTTGATAATATAGAAAATCTATACTATTATGGGGCCAGGAAACTTGGGAGTTTATTGGGATAGCATGATAAGGGTGGAGAAACAAAAATTATATAAAGAAACCTCAATTTCAGGCCTGCTCATAGTATATGTGGAATATGAAGACCTATGTATTGAACAGACTTTCTTTTACTAAGACAATAGCAACTGGAATTAGCAATCAAAAATTTAAAGCAACACTTACATTAGGAAATAAGCACAAATTTCATCTATCACATTTAAACACTACAATGGTTTTGCATATTATAAATTATTATTATGCAGTGTGTCAGTTAGGGGTTTACAAAAAAACAAAACCAGGAGGAGATCTGTGTGTGTGTGTCTGTGTGTGTGTGTGTGTGTGTGTGTGTTTATGTATATGGACCTATCTCTACCTCTACCTCTGTATTGGTTTATAAGATTGTGGGAACTGGTTAGGCAAGACTGAAATCCGTATAGTAGGCTGTCGAAAAGGGCAGGCTGGAACTCTGAGACACAAGCTGAAGGTGCAGTTCACAGATAGAATTTCTTCTTTTTTCTCCTTTTCTTCTTTTTCCTCCAGTTCCTTTTCTCCTCCTTGTCATCCTTCTTTTCCTTCTTAAAAAATTTTTTTATGGATACATAGTAGCTGTATGTATTTATAGGGTATGTATGATACTTTGATACAAGAATTCAATATGTATTGATAAAATCAGGATAATTGGGATGTTCATCACCTTAAACATTTATCATTTCTTTGTGTTGGGAACATTCCAATTCCACTCTTTTAGTTATTTTAAAATATACAATAAATAACACACTTCAATTGTTGGAATCAAGTCCACTCTGGGATCTAGGATAATTTTTCTTACTGAAAGCAAACTGATTATAAGCTTTAATCACATCAACAGAGTACTTTCATGGCAACACCCAGATTCGTGTTTGATTGAATAACTGGAGAATGTAGCCTAGACAACTTGACACATAAAACTGATCATTACCTGCAGCAAATATTAAACATATTTTAATTTAATCACACACAGCACTATCCCTTATATTGCAATTGTCACCATCTCTCAAAGCAACAGCTAGATGTATATTAAGGTAAAGAGTTGGTATAAATTCATGCACTCACTCTTTGTTGTGAGAGCTGTTCTGTGCCTTGTAGGATGTTTAGCAGCATCCCTGGGCTCTATAAGCTACATGCTAGTAGCATCCCCCACCAGTTGTGACAACAAAAATGTTTCCAGATATGCTGAAAGTTCTTCAAGGGGTAAAATCACTGCTGGTTTATAACCACTGAGCTAGATATTCGTGTGTGTGTGTGTGTGTGTGTGTGTGTATTATACATATATATGTATATATGTGTGTGTGTGTATCTATACATATATATGTATATATACACATATATAATATATATACTATATATGTGTAATACGAGTTGTTAAATGTTGTAAAACATCTCTGTGCCACTAGAAATACCATGAATTGGAACGTGAAGAGAAATAAGAAAACAGTTACTTGCAAAAGCAGGAAGCAATACTTTGTCCTGAAAAATAAATCTAGTGCCATTGGTGAATAAAAGTAAAACAAGATAATTAATTTGCCTTTTTTTCTAAGTACTTTGCTGCTCAAAGCTTCCTAGTATGAAGAAGATTTAAAGCTACCTTTTTTGCTTTTTTCCTATAGAATGAGCACTGTTTTTATTTATTCAATAGTTTGTTTTCTTGATCTCAATTTAGTAAGCTGGCAAATTGAAGATTTTACAGTTATCAAAGAATCACAACAACTACAAAAAATTTTCTTCTTGTTTAAATGTGGTACTGAATTGATTTTGTTCAGTCAGGTGTCCTTGATCGTAGAAAAGATTCTTAAATGCTAGCTTTTTAAATGGATATGACATGCCAAAATCACAAATGAACAATGAAGATAGGTTACTGTATTTGTCTGAGTTCTCCAGAGAAACAGATCCAGTAGAATGTATATATACATATAAGAAGAGATTTATTTTATGGAATTGTCTCATATGATTATGGAGGCTAGTAAATCCAAAATCTGCAGGGTGGACTGGCAGGCCAAAGACCAGGTAAAGGCCAATGCTGCAGATCCAGTCTGAAGGCTGCTCTTGCTAGGGTAAGGCCAATCTTGTTCTATTCAGATCTTCAGCTGATTGGATGAGGTCCACCCACATTATGGAGGGCAATCTATTTTACTCAAAGTCTACCAATTCAATTGTTAATCTCATCCAAAAACACTCTCATAGAAATATCCAGAATAATATTTTACCTCATATCTAGGCACCAAGACCCAGTCAAATTGACACGTAACATTATCCGTCACAATTGCCTCATTGTTATTTTTATTATTTGTTAATGTAAAGAACATTATGGACAAACATAAACCATAGAGTCAGAGAGAGACTGCATTTTATTCTGCTGCATTTTAGTTGTGGGATATTGAGCAACTTATTTGGTCTCTCTGAATTTCAATTTCTTCATCTGTATGATAATATTTCCTTCTTAGGGTTGTTGTGGAGAACTGCATATGGTAATGTATATAAAACGTGTACATCCCTGTTGAGCTTTGGGACACACACACACACACACACGCACACACATGCATATATATATATATATATATATATATATATATTTAAATAATTTTTAATTTCTATGGGTACATAATAGGTGCATATATTTATGAAGTACATGTAATGTTTTAATACAGGAATTCAATGTGTAATCATCACATCA
>CAUYLG010023887.1:0-51304 GCA_963573385.1 Cacajao melanocephalus
GTGTGGCTCCTCCGCCGGGAATCTCCTAGTCTGTGGGCAACAAAAATTCGTCTGAAAGTGCGGCGTCCACTCGCTCTCTGCGCTTTCACTGGGAGCTACAATCCTGAGCTGTTGTTAATCGGCCATCTTGGATCTCTCAAAACTGATATAAACTTTTCATGTGAGTCTGTATGTTTCTGAGTGTGTGTGTGTGTGTGTGTGTGTAGTTCTATGCAGTGTATGGATTTGTGTAACCAGCACCACAATAAAGATACAGAACCTTGATTCCCCACAGCCATGTTGGTTGGCCCATTGGGTTCTTTATGTTCTTTTTGTTTCTTTAGGGAACATGTAAGACATGTAATCATCATTTACAATCAGATTGAGTTGGGTGGGAACACACATCCAATCTATATCAATATGTTAGGTATTATTCTTCATTATTGATAGTTTGTTGTAGAAACAACTTAATTTATATAAATAAACTAAAACTCAATTTAGTCACAGGAACTAGATTAGTTCCTCTAAAAATCTGAGTGAGTGGATGGATGGCTGATGGATGGACAGATGGATGGATGGATGGATAGATGGATGGATGGATGATTGGTTTCGGTTGCTCAGCATTCCATCAACATTAGTTTTGGCTTCTGGACTGAGACTGGATTACATTGTAGAGGAGAGCTGAGGAATCATGGAGTCAACTTCTACTTGTTTCACTCTCTTCTTTCTAAAGTTCATTTCCTAAATAAAACTATTTTTTGTAAAATCTGTTGGCAATGCCTATATCTGAATAATACCATTAAGTTGGTAAGCTCTACATTTAAAAAATGACTATTATCAAAATATTCATCAAAGTGGTTGAAATGAAAGAAAGCATTCTCTCACCTTAGTCTGACAGAATGAATGTCCATATGTGGACTTCTCTTTCTTAAACCCGTATCACAAATAGCATGAGCTGAAAATTTCCAAGTGTGTGTCTGACTTTTAAGTGATTTCCCACATTTTCACTTCACAAGAGATCTCTTAAAATATTATAGTGGTGACAATGACTTCACTCAAATAGATGCAGAGCCAGCCTTTCACATTTCTAACACATTTTTCTGGAGTTTAAACTAGACTAAAAAATATTGCTTATCTGATTTCCTATCAGGTGTGATGGATAATCCCTTACTAATTTAAAAATTACCATGTTGAGGCTGGGCGTGGTGGCTCATGCCTGTAATCCCAGCACTTTGGGAGCCCAAGGCAGGCAGATCACAAGGGCAGGAGATCGAGACCATCCTTGCCAACATGGTGAAACCCTGTCTCTACTAAAAATACAAAAATTAGCCAGGTGTGGTGCTGGGCACTTGTAGTCCCAGCTACTTGGGAGGCTGAGGCAGGAGAATCGCTTGAACCAGGGAGTTGGAGGTTGCAGTGAGCCAAGATGGCGCCACTGTACTCCAGCCTAGCGACAGAGTGAGAAAAAGAAAAAATCCTGATTGTACTTTTGCTGAAAAAAAAATCACCATGTTAAATTTGATCCAATTCAAAAATATGTATTGCTTAAAATGCCATTTTTGTGGTTTATTTTTTGTTATTCTAGCCACGAAATATGGAAGCTCAGTCTCCTTAATATAAATGAGTTATTTCAAAGATCAAAAAATGACATTTGCTCTTTCATTTTAAAGTAGATAATAATGCTTTTATGAAAAATAAATCTCCTAGAACCTCTATTTCAATCTAATCGAGGGAAATTTAGTATAATTTATAAGAAATAAATACACAGTGGACAATAAATAGAACTATTGAAAAATAATACATGGTATTTCCTAAGCTTAGCCATAATACATAGCACTTGTTTGTTTTACCATATAATTCCAGGGTCATCACTCTAATGTTTAAAGCAAAGACCCCTAACATTTATCTTAAAGTACATACATATTGGATATAAAAAGTCTCAAATGAATTACAGAGTTTTTAGTGTCTCAAGGAAAGGAATTTAAACTCTCAGTCATCTTTCCTGAAGCTTACAGCATTTTGGTGAAACTCAAATACACCAATGTAAGCATATACTTCATATGACACAACTCTCAAACTACTACACCAAAGAGTCTGGTATCCTTGTGTTAGTCAGAAAAATCTTAGTCTATGTCCACACCACCTTGAACCTGCCTGGTTCCATCTGATCTTGAAAGCTAAGCTGGAGCAGGCCTGGTTAGTATTTGAATGAGAGAGCACATGGGAATAACGGGTGCTGTGGGCTTAAAAGAAATTTATTTGGTCTTTTACCTTTTCAGAGCGTTCGGTTTTTCATAGGCAACAGCTTAAACCTTAAGCAGAAGTTTTAATTTGAAGACTTATGTATTTTTTTCCCGTCATTCTACAGTCTTTGCTACTTTCATGTTAAGGATTTCCTCCATTACTTTAAATATCTCTCTATGGCTTTACTGAGAAGACTTATACATATACCTGTATCTTCATAGATATATAGCTATATGTAACTATTCACACATATCAACAAGTAACACCCTGAATCCTAATTGTGATTGATGTCAAGCTGTTTGTTTTTCTAGACTGAAGTTTACGGCCCTCCGCAGACATAGCTGTGGTAGGGGCCTGTGCCACACCTCAGATGCATGGAGAAAGGACCTTTATAACTGCTTTTCTTGGGCTTAGTTTTGAGTAAACTGTTGATCTTGTCATGGCCTTTCTTGCCTTTACCCTACATACAGACTAAAACTCCCCTTTGAAAATGTTAACCACATGTGCACACCCAAGAGGACTTTCTGTAGCACTAGGCTACAGATGTGAGGGCTGGAAGAATGTCTGTCAAACCTGAAATGTATCTTCGCCTGAGGTCTCAAGAGGAGCTTCTCAGAACAGGTGGGGTCGGCGATGTCCCCAGGGTCCCCTCAGGTCTGCATACACTCCCGCAGACCCTTCTACACATCATCAGGCTGTTCTGTATTTATGCATTTATACTGATTTTCAAATTGCATTTCTATCAAAAATAGGGTTCTGCTACTAAAAAAACCTATAAATCAGTAAATAAAATAACAAAACACCCCACTGATATTCACCAACTTTCTACATCTTACAGATTTTTTTTTAGCGGGGAGAGGGACAGAGTCTCACTCTGTTGCCCAGGCTGGAGTGCAATGGTGTGATCTTGGCTCACTGCAGCCTCCACCTGGGTTCAAACGATTCTCCTGCCTCAGCCTCTGAAGTAGCTGGGATTACACGAGTCTGCCACCATACTTGGCTAATTTTTTGTAAAGATGGGGTTTAGCCACGTTGGCCAGCTGGTCTCCAACTCCTGACCTCAAGTGATCCACCTGCCTTGGCCTCCCAAAGTGTTGTGATTATAGGCATGAGTCACCGTGCCCAGACATCTTACAGATATTTAAATATGAAGACAAGTCCATTTCTTCTAACTCCTGATTCAGGCTTCCCTCTGTAAGGTCCTAAAGCTAAAACCCATCAGGCTGTTGCTGTTAGGACAGCTAGTCTTTCCTACTTAGCTCAGAATCCGCAGGCCATGTCGCTAGTGCTGGAAGGCTGGCAATGGCTGGGAAGGGACCCTCAATGCCAAACCCATTTGATGGGTCCATTTCCTTCCTGGGCTGAGCCACAGAGTTGCTGCCAGGAACATTTCACAGGTGAGCAGACTTCCCTCTCAGAAATGCCCATCATCACAATACTTTCTGGGACAGGAGGTTTTAGCCAATTTTACACGTCTATTTAACAGATAGGAGGGCTATATACAGGAGAAAGCTCATGAGTTCTTCTCGGTAAAGCCATGAATTACTGGAGGCCTGAGGACTCCTTTTAAGAGGTCTGGCATATATACGCACTGCATCTTCTTGGTGTTCTTCCTCTCACTTCTCTGATTACTTCTCTTTCTAAAGGCTTTCCCTCGGTCCTTAACATTCAGTTTCTGCTTAAACTCTTCCAATTTGCACTTTCCTTCTGTGGTTAGATGTCTTCTATAAAGGACCAAAAGTGATCTTTATAGCTTGTCAATTTAAGTCAGAGCCAACAAGTTGCAGTTTTCTGGGGGCCTGACAAGCAAAAGTCGGGCTCTCCCTGGAAGGTGTTTCCAGCTGCCATGCATGCACACACAGGCATACAGATGCAGGCACACACAGGCAAGCACACACAGCCAAGCACACATGCATACCCATGCAAGCACACGCATATGCACCTTCTTGCGTGAAACCCCTAGGAAGTCTGTGTATGTTCACCTGGTACCACAAGGTATCCTGAAAATGTTCAGAACACTTTCTATCACCGTAATGCTACTTTAAAAAATGCATTTCTGGGGTCGGAAGGTCATTAAAAGGAAAACATCATTATGCTCTTTGAAATTTCACTGGGCTTTAAAGATTTAAGAATCTAGGGATGTGTAATATAGATTTTGCCAAACTTTAAAATAAAAACTTCACAACAATTGAATTCCTCCCAAGGCCCCTTTACAACACTTACAGATTGCTGAGACATGGGTATGATGAATGACTATGGGTAAAACATCTCTGCACAGACCACACACAAAACACTTCTGCGTTCTACACCCCTCGGCACAAGACATTCCTGGTGGCCTTTTCCCTAATGCGGTGATTTCCAAATGCCAGTGTGTGGACCAGGGTCACTTACTGACATAGTCTTCAACTCTCAATAGCTAAATGAGAAGGATTGGGCTTTATCCTTTATTTTGAGACATTTATCCTTGCTTTTCTTGCCTTTCCCTTTTGGTATTAAAACATTCATTTCTTATAGAAAGCAAAGGTAATCATATACGGTAGAAGTATTTTGTTTTGTTTAGATGACCTTTCTTTGTAAAATCAAAAGATGGAAACTCTGCATTGGGTTTAAAACCAATTTTAACTCTCCATGAAATTTAAAGTCTGGAAAACATTGCTGTAAGGCTGGGCCAAATCCCAAACCTGGGGGAAAAATAGCTACAGGAGCAAATGCTTACAACCACTGAAATTCTTAATAGAATTTAGCTTTTTTCTTTTTAATTGTTTTTTTTTCCAGAAAATATAGAGAATGGGAATGGTAGAGGACTCATCAATCTAGTTTCCTGTCTTTTCCCAACATCCATAGACATATCAATGGTCTGAATGTAGTGTCCTTTTAAAATATGAAGCAGAAAATGGGTTAGGTTAAAAAAAAAAGTGCTGCCCCCAAGCATCATGAGAAAGCTGCTTCTGTTTCTGATCTGTTCTTGTCCCTGCTGGCTCAAAGGATCATGTGTGACACTGTGTCACAAACAGAGTCCCGAATGTGTTTACTTTTCCCTGACAAATACTATAAATTTTCTTCTTGTAGTGAACGAACACTGTTTATACAGCTGTGTTCCTTAAATCAATACTGACTTTCTGTCCCACTGTATTCTTTTTGCAAAGACACTTAAGGAGAACTTTCTCCTGGCATTTGGGGAGAACTTTTCGTCAGACCTCCTAATTAGGAACAATCACTGTGCACTGGACCCACCAAAAAGAAAAAAAAAGTGGTTTTGGCCTGGTTACGTGTTTCCATCTTGGGTTACAGGCTTCATTTAAAGCGGCTTCTCCCTTAGCCTGAATGGGCTTTTCCGTGAAGACTGAAGGTAAGATTGTATGCTCCCTGACCCAACAGAGATCTAGAACAAACTCTCAGGAAATCTCAGCCCCTCAGGCAGTTGAATTTCCACTCCTCCGAGACCAGCCGAGGTTATTTTCTTACTTCATTTAACTAGCCAGATGATAGGTTGACTGATGGGGTCATTATGTCCAGCATCAAGTAATTTTAGAATGAAAATTATGCAATAGGTTAGACCACAACTCAATTTTTATCACCCCAATTGCATACAACGTCCCTAAGGTGATTGCCTTTGGGCTAAGATGGAAAGAAATGTTCAGTCCCAAAGTGGCTATATTTTCTGGAATAGATTGAGTGAAATCTCTCTTTTTTTCAACTGAAACACATGGAAATAAATTTCTTCGATTTTACTTTCTAAATATCTGGTACAAGGTAAAAACTGCAGTGATTAATATGGTCCTAAGGGGCTGCCGGTTGGTTAGGAAAGGTCAGGTTTTAACTGACTCCACCAAGTTGCTATTATCATTTTTAGGCCTAGGTCAGTCAAATAGGTAGACAAGCTTCTAGATGTGTGGAATTGACTGGGACACTGGTAATTGATCCTATTTAAGAAAATGTCCTCAACACAATGGTTTTGCTTAAGTACCTTCTTATTTTAAATGCACCCCAGGACACCATAGTCGTTTCTCTTTGTGGCTTTTAACGAAGAATTCTAAACCCATGATTTTATAGAACAGCTCAGTTTGCAAGAATATCAGAAATTTCTTATTTGAATACCTTCTCCTATACCCAATTGCTAGAGCATAACTCTCGACTCCTAAACTCAATTTATAAATCAGTCATCCTTTGCACCCCTACTCACCCCAAATTGGTTCTTCGTCTTGGAGTTTCTATCTTATTTCTTGGCACCCTCATCTACCCTCATCTAGCAGGAGAACAGAAGAAACTTAATAGTTGGAGGATTTTCCTTCTATCTATTTATTCATCCATTTACTCAACACATGTCTGTGTCAGATACTGCTCCAGGTTCTAGAGACAAGCATGTATAGAACAGATATGGAACGTTGTTCTCACAGTGATTATACAGCAATTCTATTCAAGGGTATTTCTTCTAGAAACACTTTGTACTTGCAGGGACCCCCAACCTCATATCTGTATATATAGTTAAATATGTCTAATAGATCTTGCTATATTACATAAAGAAATAATGATAGAAAATGAATATTCTTACATGGATGCCTCAATTTCTTTCAGCTGCCTCAGATACTCACTGGATAGTGATATCCAATGATATGCCAGACTTGATATTGATTAATAATGTTATGGCCCCACCAGCAAAGTTTAGAAGCATGGAGCCTGCTTCTTTCAAATCTGAATGAGCAATAAGCGATCAAACATTTCTGTTCCTGATTAACATTTTTTGCCTTGGTGCATATATAAGAACTGGGACTGGCAAAAACGGTTTAGTTTAGGACTGTGGAGAAAAGCTTTTCTTCATTTCTGATAAAGCTCCATTTGCTGTCTGATCCTGTCTTCTTAATCTCCCAAGTTCCTGATAAGTCTACAAAGCTAGAACACTCACAGTTTAATCATTAATAGCATAGATCTTCCCCCCATTCAATGGAAGTTTTCTCTTGGAGGTTAGCAGTAAACTTCTCATTGCTGTGACCCCACTGGTCAGTCTTTATGCCTCTTTGTCTTTGCACATGCTGATCACTTTTCTTAGAAAGAAAGTCCCTTTGGCCAGGCATCATCTCCTTTGGGAAGCTTTTACTGACCTCCTCAGACTGGAGAACTCTCTATTATAGCACCTGCCACTCCCCTCAAAGTGGAGAACAGTCAGTTGCAGGCTGATGAAGTCATATGATGCCCCGGCTGTCTTATGAGTAAAGAGGTGAGAAGGTCCCCTACTGAAACATATTTTCCCTCTTTCTTCCCCTTACATTAGCCTTTCAAAGTTTTTAAAATGTCCACTAAGGAATTCCTATGCTTTACTTTTGACTTCAAAATTTCCCAGTCAAAAGCTTGATCTCATTGCATAGGATAATACATTACCTTTTTTAAACAAAAAAACCTCAACACTCAAAAATTAAATTTGTGTCTGGGAAAACACTTCATAGATAGTGATACCAGGAACCTGGTGCTTGAGAGAAGCAGGAGGAGGGAGGGGAAATGACCATCTTTAAGAGATTTTAAATGCCATACATGAATTCAAGAAAGAGAATAAAGCAGGATTCTAAAAAATAATAGAAAGTTTCTTAAGGAAGCTAATACAGTACTTTATATCTCTGATATTTCTGCTCATCTACTTCTATTTATTCATCCATTCTGCTCATCTTCCTTCCTAAAGCTCATTGAAACCTATTAATGATTAGGAAATACTTATGTTTTATAAAATTTATGAAAGAATTTTAAAGATAGCAATCTAAACTCTCTTTAAAAATTAATTTATATATACATATATATATATATATATATCTTAACACCATTTAACACACTTAATTTTAGTACTTTATTACACCTTGCAGAGGCAGATTACTCTTAAAAGTCGGAAAACAAAAGATAGAGAAGCAGACAGACTTTTTTTTTTTTTCGAGACAGAGTCCCACTCTGTCACCCAGGCTGGAGTGCAATGGTGTGATCTCTGCTCATTGCAACCTCCACCTCCCAGGCTCAAAGCAATTCTCCTGCCTCAGCCTCCCGAGTAGCTGGGATTACAGATTTCTGAAATTCTGAATAGTATAAATACAACTGGAATTACACTTTACTTTTAAGTACACATTTCTAGGTAAAAACATAATTACATTTTGGTAACGATATATATTTATATATTTTTATATAATATATAAATAGGTTTCTATTATATCTTTCTATTTATATAATATATAAATAGGTTTTATTATCTCTTTATGTAATATATCTTTACCAAATATATTAAAGATAAAACAATTTTGGTTAAATATTAAAATAAGCCCAATATGTAATGAAATAAGACTTAAAAGACAAATGTGAGGATAAAGCTGAGATTGATCCTATTTTTTAATATTTATAGCATGCATTTATTTGTAATTGCTTGTGAAGTTTCAAGTACTAAATATTACTCTGAACTGTCTACTTTAATATGAGTAAGAATTTAGGGCAGCAGAAAATATAAAACAAATTTTTCCTAATACATATATATATTTTTAAAGTTGTGTTTATGTTCTTCATTGAGAACTAAATAATCACTAAAAGAATTGCAGAAGTCATAAAATCATTAAACTAAGGAGAAAAAGTCTATAAATATTTAAGATAAAGATATTTAGTATGCTCTCTATCTAATGGTCAAAAAACCACCAATCAAAGATGAAAATAAAAAATAATTTCTTGGAATATTATCTGAGGACTTCCAATTTTAACATTCAGAGCTAAGTGAGTATTTTCTCATTCATATCTCAGAAAAACCAACCAAAACATCAAGGAATCAAGAAAAACAGTAATGCAAAGCCTATCCTTTGTAAAACTAGGCAACAACAGATTTTTTAAATGAGAGAGAGAAGACTTACTGAGATAAGACACAGGAAGTGCCAGAGTAAAGATGCCTGTGGATTCTGAGCTTCAAGAAAGTCATAAAAGCACAATTCTAAGTGATATATACTGAACTGTAAATGCAAATTTTTACAATAGAGGGCAGAAAACTTTTTCTTATATAACCAAATAGTAAATATTTTAGAATTTCTGGGCCAGATGGTCTCTGCCATAACTACTCAATTCTGCCATTGTAGTGCTAAAGTAACCATGTATAATAAGCAAATAGACATATCTATATTCCAATAAAACTTTATAAAAACAGACAGCTCGCCAATGGGCTATAGTTTGCTGATATTTGTTCTCTAGCAATAAGGGTGTATCAGCTTGAGTGAGTGCTTGTCTGGGCCTCAAATTCGTGAGGTTTCTAGAAAAAGGAAAGGCAGTAAAACTGAATGAGAAGTGGTAGGAAAAAGCCATACTTGCTTGAAGCAGTCTGTTGGTGTGTCAGTGGAGACTTTGCTTTGTGAATGACTCAAAGCTTCTGATATCAATTGGATGGAGAAAAATAAAGGTGGATATAACTAACTTCTAAATCCAACTCCATTTCAAAAAAAAAAAAAAAATCCCACTATCTGGAACATGACCCCTACCTCTCTCACAGAGCCTTTTAAAAATAGCTGATTCTGGAAAAACTCACTCCATTGTAAGTAATCAAAAAGGAATCAGTGTAAGATCCACACAAAGATATTAAAAGAAGGAGAAAAAAGGAGTAAAGAAAATAAAGTGGCAATCAAGAAATAGACCCTAGAAAAATGTCTTATGAGGGAGATAAAAATTGTGACCAAAGGTATTGTTTGAATTTTAAAAAATGAGTAAAGTCACTTCTATGCAGTTTCATAGGAAACAATCACAAAACAACATAAGTAAATTAAACATGTGCTGGCAATAAATGGCTGAGACACTAAGGAAAAAACAAATAAAAATATAAGAGAAATGAAGATTTAATTGGAAACTGCACAAAGAAGATCAGGCATTGCTGAAAGCATGGCTAGAGATGTGGAAGACAGAATTAGAAAAAAATGAGTAAAAAGAATAAATAGACAAGATGTTTAAAAGGGTTATATGATAGGTGTGGAATATATATAAAATAAATCAAACATATACATAATTGGTGTTCTTGAAGAAGAAAACGAAAATAATAAAGCAATCACTGTCAGGATTATTACACAAAAATGAATATTAAAGTATTATTAAACAAAATCTAGTTACACATTAAAAAAACTAACACACCACGAGCAATTATACTTGTTCTAAAATGCAAGGATGATTCAATATTAGGAAATCTATTAATGTATATCTACCACACTAATAGATTAAAAGTCATGTTTCTAGATGCTAAGAGACATTTAATAAATTCCAGCATACATTCTTACTAAACAAGCAAATAAACAACAAAACAAAACCATCAATAAATGGCAATAGATACTTCCTTAACCTAGTGCAATATATTAATCTCAATCTAAAATCTAGTGCTGCAATCTATAAGGAAACTCAGAAATATTTATATTAATGTCAGGAACAAGACAAGAATGCCTACTACCACAACTATTCATGGACATTTATCTAGAGGTATTAAGTAATGCAATTTTACAAGAGAGAAATAAAATGTATACAAATTGGAAAAGAAAAAGACAAATCATAATTGCTTATAGTTTATAAAAGTTAAAATTTGATTATATAAAAAGTGAGCCAACTGAAAAAAATATTAGAAACAATAGGGGAATTCAGTTAGGCCTTTGGTTATAAAATTAATATATATAAGCATCATTCTTCCTATATTAAAATAAAAGAAGGCATAATAGAAGAAAAGACTTCATTTTGATAGCAATATCACCAGAAAATATTTAGAAATAAATTTGTCAGATGTGAAAATCTATACAAAGAAATCATTAATCGGCTGGGCATGGTGGCTCATACCTGCAACACCAGTTCTTTGAGAGGCTGACGCTGGCAGATCACCTGAGGTCAGGAGTTTGAGACCAGCCTGGTCAACACGGTGAAATCTTGTATCTAATAAAAATAAATAAATAAATAAATAAATAAATAGCTGGACATGGTGGTGCATGACTGTAGTCGCAGCTACTCAGGAGGCTGAGGCAGGAGAATCACTTGAACCCAGGAGGCAGAGTTGCAGTAAGCCGAGATCATGCCACTGTACTCTACACTCCAGTCTGGGCGACAGTGAGACTCCATCTCAAAAAAATAAAATAAAATATTTACAGTGATTCTTGTGGACACAAAAGAACACTAGAACAGATATAAAAGTATATTATATTCTTGGTGAGGGAAACTCAGTATCAGACAGTTTTCAATTCTCTGTAAACAAATGTAAACATTTAACACAATTCCTATAAGAATATCAATAAAATTTGGGAGTCTATATATGATTCTGAAGTTCATATAAAGGAAAAAACAAGCAAGAATAACCAGGAAAATTCATGGAAAAAAATAGAAAATATATGGTACTATCCCAACCTGATATGAGAATATTTAGGATGTGATGACACTTCAATTAGTGGAAAAGGGTCGAAATTAATCAATGTTGTTTATTCTAACCCTCTAAAAAATTAATATTGGATTCTAACCTCACACCTTACATCAAAATAGTTCCTGATGACTCAAAGATTTCTATGTTAATATAAATATAAAAATACTAGGACCCTGCTGTGGAAAAGTTTTAAAAGTACTGTAGTAGGGAAGACCTCTCTAGGTCCGTTACAAATCTCAGAAGACATAACAAAAAGCTGATGAATCTGACAGTATAAAAATAAACTGGGCAAAAAATTTGCAGCTCACATAGTAGGCTAGCACTGTCCATGGAAATATAATGTAAGCCAAACTTGTAATTCTAAATTTTCTAGTAGTGTTAAAAGTTAAAAAAAAAAAAGTGGTTGTTTTTAAATAAATACATCATTTTTTCTCTTTCATTAAAGAAATTAATTTTAGTAGTACGTTTTATTTAATTTGGCATATCCAAAATAATTTAATTCAATAAGTTATCAATATAAAATATTATAAAAGATATATTTCTATTCCTTTTTATTCTAAGAAATCTGGTATTTTATAATCACTGTGCATCACAATTTAAACTAGCCACATTTCAAGCGTTCAAGAGCCATATGGTGCTGATGGCTACCATATTTGACACACTTTAATAGGTTAATTCTTAATATAAAAAATTAATATAGAATATTTCTAATATAGAAAATTAATATAGACTATTTTAACATAGAAAAAATTATGTCAATAAGAAAATGTCTAACAGCCTAATAAAAAGGGAAAAAGCATTATTAATTCACTAAAGATAAGAGAATTTCAAGTTAAATTATCAGAAAATACTATTTCACCTCAGATTGACAATGATCAGCACATTTTATAACATGCTGTGTCCATGAGGAAGAGGAGAGTGAGTAATTTCACACACTGATGGTTAAAGTATAAATTGGTACAATCTTAGCTGAGGCAAATTTGTCAATATCTATCAAAAGGACAAGTGCACATACCTTTGGCTTAGCAATTCCAACTCGAGGAATTTTTCCTACAGATGTATTTGCAAATGTGTGAAATGATTTATGTATCAATGACCTATTGAGATATTGGTTATAAATGCAAAAATTTGAAACTGCCTAAATGTTATCAATAGGGTACATTAAATAAATTATGAAACTATACAATGGAGTGTTGTGTGATTAAAAACTAATCAGAAAATATGTTGCATAATGATGTAGAAGCCTATTTAAGTTGTATTGTTATGTGGATAAAAAGGCAAGGTACAGATAGGTATAAATAGTGTAGTCCCAACTGTGTAAAAAATTATATGTACATATATGATACACACAGGTACAGATATATAAAACATGTCCGGAAATATCCATATATAATTAGTAATGGAGGCTGCCTCCTGGGAGGAGAACTGGTTGTCTGACAGAGATAAGAGGGAGAGTTACTCTTTATTGTCTATCCTTTTGTGCCATCCAAGTTTAGTACCCTGAATATGTATTACCTATTCAAAATTAAATAAAATATTTAAATATGTTTTTGAGGGGATTGAAACAACAAGACAACCATGGAGACAATTTTATTCCATTTTTTATATATACTGAATTTTTTCATTTCTTAATATTTCTTAACATAGCTGTTGACATGGGCATTGTCCCGTTCTAAATGAAGACACCAATATGAAGAACACAGGTTTGCTATCTGAGAGTTTCATTTTTGGCTCCAGCTTTTTTGAGATTCAGGAGCACTAATCAGGAGCACTAATTAAATAGTTTTGCTTAGTTTTTTCTTTCTGACCTACTCTGTTTAGTGGAACAAAATGGCAGGTATTTCCAAATCATAATCTCTTTCACCAATTACTCTCTTAACTTGATTGTACCTTCCTGGGTGGAGAGGCCTCAGTTGGGTTTCTGTTGAAATCAACAAGTGCCCACTTCCTCACAGGTCGGCCACTCCGGATTGAACTGCATCGGGCCAGCTCCCAGAAAGGTAATCGGCTTGTGCTTTTGTGCTTTTTTTTTTTTTTTTTTTTTTTTTTTAGGTTATAGAGGCTCCCTTGTTCATTATGCCTTGCGTCTCTCCTGAAATCCTGGCTAGTTCCAAGTCCTGACTACCCCCATGAGGAGAATCAGCCCACCTTCGGCGGCACTAATCCAAGCAGGTCTTCCTTGCTCACCTCCAGACCAACTAAGGCATTGACAACACAGCATCTGGCACAGATTCTCTGCAGGCAAGATTATTATACTAATAGAAAATGGGGTTACAATGGTCAATTGGAGTTTGGGGCATTTAAAAGGTAATAATAAATCAATTATTAATAGTCGTTAATAATACCACCATGGAAACAGATTGACATAGATTTCTCAGATTCTCATGAATTCAACTTTGAACTCCCTAACTTGGAGTAAGCAAAACGATGTTGTGGTTTGTGGCGGTACAAGGGCGCGCTGAGGTCTCAGTGTTGGATCAGAGTTTTCCAGAATCTACATATATTCTCCTTGGAATGTAATTTAAAATCATGTAAAATCTCAACCAACAGTGCAGTGCTAGTGACTTCACGGAAGGTGCTGAGGGCTCCCGGGGCATCCCCTGAAAATGGCCAAGGCATTTGAGAGAAAGGGATTAGGTATTTCCATGCCAACCAGCAGAGGTCAGTGTTGAGTCACCAATCTCTTGTCTTAACTGGATGCATTAAGTTGCCACAGTAGACCAGCCTATGCTCAGAAAAGGGATACTCAAAAATGAAAATGTGGGGCTAATGACACTTCGAAGTATGAACAGCAGCTCCGTGACGCTAAAGAACGGTCACCTGGAGCAGCTGAAAACATCTGAAGTGACCTCATGAAGGGTTGCTGCACTGTGAGCAGACAGATGGAGAGGTGACAGTGTCGTCATGCAGTCAGCTACTGAGAGCTCACTTTGCCTTTCAAACAGAATACCTTCCCAAATTCCTCTCTGCTGAGAGGTGCTGGGATCCAAAATGAGCGTGTTGGTCTCTTCATTAGCTATGTGAGTTTTTAAAAGCAAGGAGAGGAGAGTTCAAGTTGCTTCCCAAGAGTAAAGGGGCCTTCTTGTAGACAACATCTTTTGTAGGGTCGCAATCCCAATTTTTATGAAATTTAAAAAGCCTCTTCAAACATTCATTCCAAATTGAGAGTCGACCCCATTGCTGGCTTGCTAGTGGTCACTCTCAGAGTGGGCCTTCCTTATTAATCCCAGATACTGTACACACGGGATAACGTGAAGTGTGAGGGAAGAGCCTAGTACTGTATGCTGCAAAACGAACCACTAAAACACCAGGAAAATAAGGAGACAGAAACATCCAAGAGGCCATTAAAGCTCTCCACTTTATTCACCTTGTCTCTCTCTTCTCCTCCTTAAGGGCACAAGCTTCCTCGTTATAATTTGAGGATTTAGGGTATAATGCACTAAGCAGAGTATTTGTCCAAATCAAATATTTAAGCTCCCAGACATTCATTCAGCACTATTATTTTGGTCTTCATCATGATTAACGTGATTTGGCTGGAGGGGAGGATGGGCAGAAGTTTTAATGTACAGGAAAGCCCCTGCGGTTCTATTTTCAGATGCTTATGTTCTTCCTCAAAGAGTAGCCTAGGAGAGTGAAGGCAGCTCTGTTTGTTTAATGCCAGGCGGTGTAGGTAGCTATTAGTAACTTAAAATTATCCTTAATGAGGAGGCCTCTTCATTCCTCAGGGTGTGGTTCTTGTTCAAAGCTCAGATACACAAAGTGTATTTTTTGAAACTGAAGTGGGAGGGGTGCTTTCCCACTTTTTGAATTTGGTATTCTGTTTTACATTTTGTCGGTATTTTTGAATATTTTCAATCTATTTTTTACACTCCGTCAACCAGGCTGAGTATTAGCCACAGATAGGACTCTTCTGAGTGCCACATGCTTTAACTTCCAGATGCCACCTCTGTCCTTTTCATACCATGAGCTTTCATTCTCCTGTGCCCTTTCTCATACTACTTTCTATTTGACACACTCCTTTCTTTGTGCTTTCTTAATCTGCCACCCCCAGCATAGGCATCAAACCCAAATGCTGAAATTCTATTTATTCTGCAAACTTAGTTCAAATGTCGTCTTCCGCATTAAGCCTTCAATGCCCCTTGCCAATCTTTTTTCACAGGCAAAATTAATCATTCCCTTCTCAAACTGTACACAGAACTCCCCAGAGTTCTCAGATATACAAAGCGTATTTTTTGAAACTGTAGGGGAAGGGGTGCTCCCCAGAGTTCTGTGCACAGTTTGATCGTGTGTGCACATATTAATGTAGACATCCAATATTTACAAAGCAAATCTTCAGCAACGCAGGAGACAGATAATCTAAAACTTCTACTGTTGCTAATGAGAGAATGAAGATAATGCAATATAGTTAGTAATCACAGAGTAAAAGACTCCAACATAAGCAGAGGAAAGAGGAGAAGTATCTAAATAGAAAGTTGTAATTGCTGCCCACAAACACGAGGGTCCTAATAGAACACTCCCCTCCATAATAGTGAAGAGAGGAAAAGACATTTTGTAGTAGTCATCTTGTAGAGTCCATTTTAAGGCAGACCCACTAAGTTTCTGCATTTGCCCGAGACCTTCCACAGTAGCAAGTAGGAATGGAAATTGCTGCTGCTACAGAAATGCTGTTATTAAAGGATCTAGAGTTTAGAATCTAAACTACAGTGTCAAAACTTTTTACAATTGCAGAAAGACACAATTGTCTGTATAAAAATCACCTGGCTACAAGGCAGTTAGTTGCTAATCTGACCAACCTGCTGGAGTGAAGGTGAGGCATGGACCAAAGTGGAATAGAGAACAGGATCAGCAAATGATACAAACCTGTGAAACACAATATAATACAAGAATCCAGTCAGGAACAAGGCAAGGGTGTTTTACACGGCCATTTCTGCTGAGTATTTTATCAATGCATGAATGAAGAAGGGCTTTCAGGGAATCCGACTGTGATTATCTCTGTGTTATTTGAAGGTCGTAATACGCATATATGTGTGCATATGTGTAGCAGGAGAAAACTGTCACTTCTTCACCAGTCCACTGCTCTACGCCAACCAAGGCAAAGCTCATTGTTTGTGGCTAATTGACTCAGGGAGAGGATGTATTAATCAAAAGCAGAGAAAAGGGACTCTGTTCTGGCTTTTGAGATTTCAAAACCATAACCTAGGGAAAAGTGGGGAAAATTCGGAGCAAAGATCCCCACTTCCAGGAGAAAGATAAAGCTTCTCCAGCTTGGGTGAAAAGAGGAGAGTGGGAGGAGAAGCAGGGATCTCTGGACAGTGGCATGCCTTTTCTGCAGGTGGAGTGAGGAAGGAAGGACAGCCACACAGGTGTGTGGGCCCCAAGAGCTAGGAGGAACCAGGCTTCCAGAATACAGAAGGCTCCGGGAACAGCGGCTGTGCGCAGTAGTGCTTTGACAGTCTCCTCGAGGTTCCCGCACTCTGACGTAGAGCATGACCAGCGGAATTGTCCTGCCTATCATTTCTAGAGTGGCCTGGAGGTTGACATGAGACCTGGACAGCCTCAGAGAGTTTATCTTACCTCATTGCATGTTGAGAGTAGCCAAATAGCTCGCATGACATAAAGAATGGCCCAAATATAACACAAAGAGTCCCCAGGCTGGACAAAGCCCTGCACACATGATTTAAGGACTGTGGCTGGAGGCCGGGTACGGTAAGATCATACCTGTTATCTCAGCATTCTGGGAGGCCAAGGCGGGTAGATTACAAGGTCAGGAGTTTGAGACCAGCCTGGCCAATATGGTGAAATCCCGTCTCTACTAAAAATATAAAAGTTAGCCAGGCGTGGTGGCAGGCACCTGTACTCCCAGCTACTTGGGAGGCTGAAGCAGAATTGCTTGAATCTCACTGCAGAGGTTTCAGTGAGCCGAGATTGTGCCACTGCACTCCAGTGTGGGTGACAGAGCAAGACTCCATTTCAAAAAAAAGGATTGTGGTTGGAGACCCAGACAGATGGAACAATGGGAGCTGGCGTCATCAGGTGAGAAAGGACTAAATGCACTGGACTCCTAGCCCTGTCCCCATGCCACTTTGAACTTCGATGGCATCACAAATTGCCTAGGTGTCAGTGTAGGTCCCACTGGATAAAGAGAACTTATAAATTAAAGTGAATAACCAAAAATATTAAAAGTTTAACTTTTTCACAACTGAGTTTGTAGTCAGGTTTGTGAATGTGGCACCCACATTGTATTGTACACATATATGCTGTTTATTTTGAATGAGTTGTAAATAAACATTTCGTTTCATGAGGGTTAGGTCACTTTCAATGACTTCCTCAGTTATCATATTATGACTACTAATGAGTGGTTGCAGAACCAGGTGTCCTCAATAGACAACTACCATCAAGGTGTCCAAAATGACATACCACCTTCAGAATGACATGTGAACCAGGCCTATTTGGTGGTGCCATCTATCATAATGGCACTCTAAAATCTGCTCTTCTGTACAATTGCTGAATTCTTCTTCTGCCCATCTGTTAGACTGTGAACTCCTTAGTTACCATGTTTCCCTGAGCCAAAACAGTGTGACCCAGAAGAGGGGCTAAATCAACATTTGCTAAATGAATAATTTTCCTAATAATAGGGGACAACAATATATTCCTTTGTGGCCCCCATTAGATTCTGGCAGATTTGGGATCACAGAATCTGAGCTCAATACTCATTGAATGAATGAACAAATAATAATTTTTAGGCAAGATAAAATGTGTGACACCAAAGGGATAGTCACTGTACTCAGCAGTTTGCAAATGTAAGTGAATCTTCATCTCTGTCCATTTTCCTTAGTTATATGCCTAAAGATCTAAGCAGGAAAACACCCTCAATCTTTTCATATACTTTCCTGACATGAGAATAAACAATTGTCATTGAGTTCAAGACCTAACAAAACACAAAAATGCTTCTAAGCATTACAATGAAAAAAACAACATCTACTCTTTTTCCATTTCCTAGTCCTGCTTAAAAAATGTTTCTGATTCTCTTTTAAAATGTAAAGACTTGTAAAGAAAAACCACTTCTTGTACATGTTGCTTAGTGATTGAAGCTTTAAAGTGCAATTGAAGGCTCCCGTGTCTGGAACCCTTATTATATTAGCACGTTCCAGAAAAGGATTAGATTTCTCTCAAGATTGACTTTGGCTGAGTTTCCTCCCTTATGTCCTACTCCCTCAGTGACTGAGCTTCCTGCCTTGGACTCCAGGCTGGGATTCTTACCACTGAGCCCCAGTTTCCCGGAGGATGAATCCCAGCACACTTTTTCATGCCAACTGCTTCCCTTGGGTTGAATCTAGGTTCTAGACCTACTCTCTGCACTCACTTTCCTACCCTGTTTGCCCCAGAACAACCAACTCCATCCTATGTGTTCCATGTTCAGCTCTTACATCCTCTCAAACCTGACCATGCATCAATTCTGTTTCAAAACCTGTGATACATCTCTATTTTCAATTGTAGAATTTTCCTTCTGCTTGTCTATAGCACATTTTATTCAATGTATTAGTTAGAGTGTGTTAACCACATTAACAAACAACCTCACATTTGTAGAGGCTTAACACAAAACATTTTACTTCTTGCTCACAACACAGTTCAATGCAGGTCAGAAGGGGTGTTGGGGTCCACTCCTTGTGGTCTCTCAGGGATGCATTTTCCTTCCATCTGATGCTTCTGCTCTTACTGGGGTCTTCATAAACCTCACCATTCAATCAGAAGGTGATGGAAGAGCAAGGATTGGACATAAGAGGTTTTCATAAGCAGGCCTGGAAGTAGCCCACCTCACTTCTTTTCACATTCCATTGGCCAGAGCTCAGTCACCTGAGTGGGAGTGGAGTCACATGACCACTTCTAATTGAAATACAGTAGTTCCCACTTATACCTGGTTTCACTTTCTGAGTTTTTTGTTAACTGTGGTCAACTGCAATTCAAAAATATTAAATGGAAAACTGCAGAAATGGACAATTCATAAATTTTAAATTGCATGCCATTCTGAGTAGCATGATGAAACCTAACACTGTCCTGCCGAGGCCCACCCTAGGACGTGTGTCCTCCCTTTGCCTAGCAGATTTGCACTATAGATGCTCCTCACCTGTGAGTCACTTGGAGGCCTTCTTAATTAGCAGATTGACTGTTGTGGGATCACAGTGCTTGTGTTCAAGTAACCCTTACTTTATTTAGTAATGGCCCCAAAGCATAAGACTAGTGATGCTGGCATATTGTTATAATTGTTCCATTTTATTATTAGTTATTATTAATCTCTTACTGTGCCTGATTTATAAGTTTAACTTTATCATAGGTATGTATGTATAAGAAAAAACCTAAAATATATAGACTTTATTACCCTAAGGGTTTCAGACATTCACTAGTGGTCTTGGAACATATCTCCGTCAGATAAGGGGGGGCTATTATATAGATCCTGGTGGTATGCTGAGAAACATGGGAAAACCAGACACTGCTGAGCAATGGTAAACTAAGTCACAACTGTATAACTTTTACTATGAAAAGTACATAGTTCCTAAAACTTTCAGGCCAAAAGTGTCTACGGATGCATAAGAGAAATGATACTCTGACTCAATTGCCCTAACATATTTGCAGTCACTTTTTTTTTTAAACTACAAGGATAGAAAAATGAGTGAGTGGAGATCATTAATATTAATCATACTAATTATCTTTAATTTCTAGTTTATGTACCTAATCTCAAGTCTGCAATTTGCTATAGAAATACATTTTAGCTTGCTGATAAAAATAATATTAAATAAGATTTGCTTTATATTGATAAATTTAATAGAAACACAAATGGGTATAACATGCATATATTATTGAATGGTTCAAAGCAGAGAATTTTAATATTTTAACAATCTGAAGTACAGTTTAAATTTAGGAATATTGAAGAAAAACAGGATAAATCTCATACTCCTACTATAACATACAACATCCTTCCCAATCTAACCTCACCCTACCTTTTTCACATCATCTCTACTCCTCTCTCTCAGCAAATAGAACTTGCTTGAATGAGAAGAACCAAGGTCAGGGGCTATATTTCTACTGTCTTCCCCTTTATCATAAACTGCATTTGTTGCCTGAGAGAGTAGGTGAGATACTGGACCACCATGGAGACATATGGCATGGACATGAGTTCAAGGTGAATCTGCTTCTGTCCTTTTGCTATGATCCCTGATCTCACAGGTAAGTTTTGGGAGGAGGTCACTGGAACCCAAGAGGATCTGTTGGGCTAAAAAAAAATGTGATCCCTGACCAGAGGCTGCTTTTTCAGGGTTGCCCTCTTCTCTAGGAAAGATTTCCTATAGATAATATGAGCTAGCATATCTCTAGCTTTTGGTTAATAATGGTAATTTCAGAGGCCGGGCACAGTGGCTCATACCTGTAATATCAGCACTTTGGGAGGCCAAGGTGGGAGAATCATGAGGTCAGGAGTTCAAGACCAGCCTGGCCAAGATGGTGAAATCCTGTCTCTACTAAAAATACAAAAATTAGCTGGGCGTGGTGGCGGGTGCCTGTAATCCCAGCTACTTGGGAGGTGGAGGCAAAGAATTGCTTGAACCCAAGAGGTGGAGTTTGCAATGAGCTGAGACGGTGCCACTGCACTCCAGCCTGGGTGACAGAGTGACACTCCATCTCAAAATTAAAAATAAAAATAAAAAAATTTTTAAAAAAGTAATTCCCCCAACAAGCCAAGGATTCCACACCTTGGTGCCATTTTGTGTGTTTTCTGAAGCCAACACCATCAGTGATGGAATATTTACTTCTTAATTAGATGGAGATCACATGTCAGCCTAGCCTTCACCAAATAATTTTGTCATAATAATATATCATTATATACATTTATATAATATATAATTTATATATAATTACATAATTTTATTATTTTATCATGTATTATAACCATATACTTAATTTCAAACTCAGCCAGCCAGCTTCCAGATGTGGACCTTTAATCTTGTGTATGAGAGTCATTTGGGGTAAATTTTCACCAGATGCTAGTGGCAGTCTGGAACCTAAGTGGAACACAGGAATAGGCATCAGAAGTCCTGGATTCTATGTCCAATTTGGCTCCAATTCAACTGTGTCGATTTGGGCAAGTTAATTTTTTAGCTTCCCCATTTGTAAAACGGAGAACATAATCCTGCTCTGCTGACCTGGACTTGAATGTCACAATGATTGTAATGCCATCATTATTGTGACCAAACATTCCATGTTAAAAAAAAAAAAAAAAAAGAGTCTTGGCCAGGTGCAGTGGTTCACGCCTGTAATCCCAGCACTTTGGGAGGCCCAGGCGGGCAGATCACAAGGTCGAGAGACTGAGACCATCCTGCCCAACATGGTGAAAACCCCTCTCTATTAAAAATACAAAGATTAGCTGGATGTGGTGGCGGACATCTGTAGTCCCAGCTACTCAGGAGGCTGAGGCAGGAGAATCGCTTGGACCTGGGAGGCAGAGGTTGCAGTGAGTCAAGATGGTGCCACTGCACTCCAACCTGCCTGGAGACAGAGTGATACTCTGTTGCAAAAAAAAAAAAAATTTTTTTTTTTGGTCCACTTTTGAAAAAATATAAACTTTTATGACAAGGGCCTGAGGTGTGTGACACATTAACTCAGCAAATATCTATTGACCTATGCTTGGCTGGGCATCGTTGAGCTGGGATACAGTAGTGAATACAAAGGGTAAGTCAAAGTGTAAACAATAAACAAGTAAACAGATAAATCAACTAGATGATTTCAAATACAAGTAGTTCAAAAACTAAACCATGTCTATCCATAGGCAGAAGAATAAAACAGGACCTCTACCTATCACCATATACAAAAATTAACTCAAGATGGATTAAAGACTTAAACATAAGACCTCAAACTCTAAAAATCCTAGAAGGACACCTAGGAAATATCCTTCTTGATATTAGCCTTGGCAAACAATTTATGAATAAGTCTTCACAGGCAATTGCAACAAAACCAGAAATTGACAAATAGGTCCGAATTAAGCTAAAGAGCTTCTGCACAGTAAGAGAAACTATCAAGGGAGTGAGCAGACACCCTACAGAATGGGAGAAAATACTCACTAACTAGGCATCTGGCAAAGGCCTATTATCTAGAACCTATAAAGAACTTAAATAAATCAATGAGCAGAAAACAAATAATCCCATTAAAAAGTGGGCAAAGGACATGAAGAGACACTTCTCAAAAGAAGACATACAAGCAGCCAACAAACATAAGAAAAAATGGTCATCATCACTAATCATCAGGGAAATGCAAATTAGAACCATAATGAGATATTTCATACCAGAATGGCTTTTGTTAAAAGGTCAAAAAATAACAGATGCTGGTGAGGCTGCAGAGAAAAGGGAACACGAATACACTGTTGGTCGGAATGTAAATTAGTTCAGCCACTGTGGAGAGCAGTTTGGAGATTTCTCAAAGAACTGACAGTTGAACTATCATTTGACCCAGCAATCTCACTTCTAGGTATCTACCCAAAGGAAAATAAATCATTCTACTAAAAAGACATATGCACCCGTATGTTCACTGCAGCACTATTCACAATAGCAATGACGTGGAATCAACCCAGGTGCCCATCACTAGTGAAGTGAATTTTTAAAATGTGGTACATATACACCATGGAATACTACACAGTCATAAAGAAGAATGAAATCATGTCCTTTGCAGCAACATGGGTTCATCTGAAAATCATTATCCTAAGTGAATTAATGTGGAAGCAAAAAAAACATTGCATGTTCCCAGTTGTAAGTGGAAGCTGAACATTGGGTACATATGGACACAAAGACAGGAACAACAGATACTGGGAAATACTAGAAAAGGGAAGGAGGGATTCAGGGAAGGGTTGAAAAACACTACCTATTATACTCACTACTTGGGTGATGAATTCATTCGTACTCCAAACCTCAGCATCACACAATATAACTTGTAACAAATCTGCGCATGTACACCCTAATTCTAAAATTAAAGTTGAAAAAAAAAAAAGAAGAGCAAAGAAGGCAAGAAAACCCCAAAACCAAAAGACAAACTAAGCTATGTGAAGACAGTAAGTAGGGAGGAAAGGGCTGGCTTACACTGATCGGTTGAGGAAGGCCTTTGTAAGGAGGTGATATCTGAGTGGAGACCCTAAGAACATAGTCAGTTCTTGGACACCTTATCAACAATGGAATGATGTAAAAAATAGCGTGCAAGCACCATTAACAAATGTGAGTTAAATTTAATTAAGTTCAGTTCCTGGAAGCGGATAGAGAAGCAGAGTGAGACAGTAGAAGGAAAAAACAGGCCAAGAAAAAGAAGACAGTCAGTCGGGATTGCTGTCTCTTTCCAATCCGTCTTCCCCCAGCATACTCCTACCTGTGTTGAGTGGTGCTGGGATGGCTGTGGACATTTTAGGGAATTGCTAAAGGGAAGTTGCATTGGGGATTCGTTTTGTTTGGGTTTAGTGAGGTATGTTTATGAGACTCGCAGGCACTTCTCTATAGTTATTGAGCTAATATATTTCCATTGTAAAAATATCTTCCAGGATGGAATGTTGGACAAAAGTAATGGGTAGATTCTTGAATTATTTGATAATTCAATTAAGAAGAAGAATAAATCACATGAGCACATTGAAAAGATATTCCCACTGATTTGAAACAAAACATTGGCATTGATGAAGAAAACAGAAAACTCATGTTCACCGTTACAACAGGATATATAATACACTGGTTCTGAGTGTTACCCATTTAAAGAATGTTTAGGAGTTAATATTTAAGTAATTGAGTTAATATATATAAGAAAATTTGAAAAGTCCTTAAATCTTACAGCTCATATAGGAAAGAAACTTGATAGAGTTTTCCCCAGATTTGACAACAGTCCTAAAAAAATGTGAAACATTGCCAATAAGAAGTTGTGAAGTAGTAAGTTTTCAGCTTGGAAGGAAGGACTGAAGTGAATTCTATTTCTTTGTGTAAGAAAACGCTGTTACAATATCACTGTCATAGGAAAAGGTGATCAAAGAGCAGCCAAGAAAATGTGGAAAACATGGAAAGGTGTCAGGCCAATAACAAATAAAAATACATTTCTGGATTTTGCAATTTTTTTGATATTTTTCAGATCTTTAAAATTGTCATTTGCTGTGATTTCTTTTCTCCTTTTAAATAGATGTTTACATTCATACAAATTTGTATTCATAGTCTGGGGGATTTTTCCTTAAAGATTGAGCCCTTCACTTGGGTGATTTTTAGGTTCCACAAAACTTGGCTCCAACCCTGCACGCTGGCCTGGCAGAGAGGTGAGGAGAGACAGAGATGTTTCCAGAGTGACGTCCCAGGTGGGGGGAGATTCTGGATGTTCCACTCGTGGCTGAGAACGAGTACACACTGTCACCAACACATACATACATGTGCGTCCTACTCTACCTTGTCCCGACTATTCCCCAGAAGGCCACCGAGGTGGCTTCTCTCACCCACCTGCAGCCCAGGTCACACCACCCATGTCCCCTGAACCTCACATGGTCACCTCCTGTCAGGGGCATGGAGTGCATGGGGAGCACTGGCCAGGTGTTAGATGTGAGTGGGAGAAAGCATAGGTGCACCTACATGTGTGCAACCCTGCCTGGTCCTGCACATTGCTCAGAGAAGAGCCCAGCCAAGCCCAGGGAACGCATCTATGCAGCAATGACTTCTCCTGGAACCTGATGGTATTGATAGGTTGATGTAATGAGTGTGATTAACAGGTCCACAGGTTGGATGCATGGATGGTGAGTTTTGGCACTGAAACCCCAGGGCCAAAGCCCTTGGACTCTTCCTTTGTATCCTCCCTCTCTCCCCTCTCCCACTTGGTCTTCTTATAAGCCACTGTCCAGAATCATCTCATTCTGCTCCAAGAGAAGGCAGCCGTGTCCCCTTCCCTGCCACCTTTCCTGCTGTCCTTGGGTATAGCCGAAGTGAGTTTATTCAGGCTGGGCAATAATATGCTCAACTTTTTTTCTTTTTTTTCTAATGAGCACAAAGCCTCAGCCCCTGGTTGTTTTTCTGGAATGTACTAGGACCTAGAGAGAGTATCCGTTGGCTAATCTCTACAGGAGGCCTGACTGGCTTCCATGGTCTCACCTGGAAAGTGGGGTTATTGACAGTTTATACAGCACTGGGTTGAACAGCCAGGGGCAGAATCTTCTTCCCACCCTAGCCAGCATGTCCCCCACCCCCGGCATCCCCCAGACTAACCATCACAGCTTGGCTGTTCCAAACTTTCCCCAGACATGCTTCCTTTCCACCAGCGTGTGAGAGACCAGAGATTCCTCAGAGCTGTCTCTGAACAAGAATGACAGCCATGCTGTGCCATGAATAGAGCTGTGAGAGTGGAGAGGAGGGAAATGTAGGCCACTGGCTTGGGCTTAGGGAGGTTTCACAGCAGAGGATCCATCAGAGTGAGTCAAAGAGTGAATATGGGCCTGTGAGGAGGAGACATGGACAGTGGGTATGAGCAGAGGGAAGGCCCTGAGCTGGGTGGTCCAACACGGTGGAGAGTGAGGCCACAGAGTCCATCAGGGAGATGGGGGTGGAACTGGTCTGTGGGGATGGAGGGCGGGGAGTGTTGGGTGCTGCTATGTAGGTAGTAGGTCATTGTTAAAGGTGTGGGGGCAGGGGAATGACATGATTGGATCCATGTTTTAGGCAGCAGGTCTGGTGGCCAGTGGAGGATGAAGGGAAGGTAGGAACAGCAGAGGGCACGGAGTTCAGTGTGGAAGCTGTTTCCACATCTGGGGCAAGAGGTGTCAGCAAAGATGCAAGGAGGGCAAGTGGAAGGTGGTTCAGGTGACTTCTGCAGGGATTTGAGGCCGGGTAGATGTGGCCCGTGAGAGGTGCTGCCTTTTGATTCTCTCCATCTTTGCCATCTCCCAGCCCCCAGTACATGCTAGTGTTCCATTTCTATTTGAGCTTCATAGGACATGAAACCCCAAATGCTACTTTTAATGTTAATAAATACAACAAAGAATGCAGACAATGTTATTCATTTCTCTTCTGATTTAACAGTGGGATTGTCCCTCTTGATTGGGGAAGTAATGCTAACAGTAACATTTCTGAGCTTCACTTTTTAAATCCCATCCTGGGCATTATTAAATGGGCCTGACTTCGCCGGGAAAACTCATAGTCAGTACAACTTTAATAGCATTTACTAAGTAAATGCCAGGTACTGTTTTAAGGACTTTTTAAAAATATATATTAACCCATTTAATCCTCATGATAAGGAAGATGATGCCAGAAAAAATATCCAAAACTTGGAATGAAGGCAAAAAGGTGAGAGACATGTTCTTTCAAGAGAGCATAAGCCACTCAATGATTTCTTGAAGAATGTCCTTGATTTGCGTTAGCACTCAACTTCGATTAAAGTTCCAAGGCTTAAGGAAGTCACTTGTTAACTTAAAAAGACTTTGGTCCAGTAGATTTACAAATAATTTCTCATCAGGGAAACTGATAACCCCAGTGATTCATGGCATGGTGGACACTATCCAGATGATACCTAACCTGGCAATCTTATCCTAATATTTCTCTGTTAAATTATCTGTAAATATCCTAACTCCTCAGAGGGTCATAACGTTCATTTTTTAATTCACTCAAATAGTCAAAAAACAAAGGATTTTCTGTTTTTTAAAATTCCATTTTGAAAAGTATTATTTGCACTTTACAGATGAGGCACAGAGAAATTATGGGGTTTGCCCAAGGACAGAGAGATTCAGTTGGTAGAGCTGAGATTCTAACTCAGGAATTCTGTTTCCAGAGCAGTCTTGTATTTACCCACCACGTATTAGTGAACATTTTCTCCATTCTTAACTTTTCCAGATTTCTTTTCCCACTGAAACCTAGGAGTATTTATTTCACTTAACAAATATTCACTGAGCTGCTACTACGTGGCAGGTTCTGGATTAACCTACATGGTGAATTGTTTAATGTTGCACAGTACAGGTTTACAGATTAGCTCCTGTCTATGTGTTAGGATCTAAAAACAAAACAAAACAACAAAAAGCCAGGCAAGGAACCTTCTGGGCAATCATATAATTTGCTTTGTCCTTTCTTTAGAGCCTTGTGATTATCCACGAAAATGGCATATGGTGAACCAAGTGTATTTGCCACACAGGTAGAGAGAGAAGCCAGAAGGGGTAAAAATCAGGCTCTCTGATCATGGGGTTCAGACCCATGTAAAGTCCAAGGCTAGGTTATTTTCTAGAACCTTGAGTCCATCAAAGTCTTATTTGTAAAGCCAGACAAGCAAAATGATGTCATATGAAGGTCTCCTTCTGCCAAATCTCTGCCACCCGTAATCTGCTTCAAAACAATGGCTGCCTGGAGTTTTTCCACCTAATTCTCATCTTAATCCTTGTCCTTTATGCTAGAATCTGTTCAAGCAATTATGAGTGGTGGTTTCCTTCTATTTCAGTGGTATATTCTGTTGTTTTACAGGTGTTGCTGTCTTTAGATAATGAAAGCATAGAATAGAGGGCCTGGAATATCCATGGCCACACCTGTATTTCTAGCTCCCTGTTCCCTGAGAACATTTGGCAAGTGTTGGTGACAAATGCTCTATTCTTGGAGAAAACTGGTTCTTCCCATGATGTTTTAAAGTGTTTATCTCCAAGTCATCAATGGGAACTTCAACTTGCAAGTGAGGAAATTCAGCTACAGCCCAGAGAAGAAAGTGATGCTACAGCAGCGTTTCCCAGTTAGCCGGTTCAACAATGAGGAGGATGATGCTTCATTTACCATTTAGCTTTGCAGCCTCTTAATCACCCAGTAGTTGGACAAGTTGCCTTAGGTGATCCTTTTTATAGCTGAGGATAAGTCTGTAAGGACTATTCAGCACTCAAATTTCCAGATTCCAATTTTCAATTTTTACTGGGTTATATTAACTCCAGGATCAACTACCATACTTGGCTTCTAATAGAGCAAAACTCTAGGTGAAAATTGCTCTGTACTCCCCAGGTACTCCTCTCAAAAACAAAATTTAAGAAAATGGTAACGTTACACTGGTTGCTATTACTACAGTCACATCTCCTGATTTAAGATAAAATTCCTCTAAGATGTTAAATAATTGAAAGCTAGTGAATGTCTGGTCTCATTCCTGATTCCTGGTACATCCAGCTCTGTGTCTCACTTGTCTCAACCCCAGCCCATTGAATTTGGGTTTTCTCCAAATGATTTGATGTCACTCCTTGGTGAGTTACTCTTCAGCTTAAGTCAGCAGGAAGGAATATTAACGCAGGCCATCTAGCAGATTATCCATCAGAAAACTCGGACTGCAGAGGACTAAACAGTGTCTGACATAAAACAGTCATGGCACTTCCACAGGGCATGACATAAGCTGAGGGGTTGTCTCTTCTCCTTATATAACCAGCCCAAGTAGAAGTCAATTATGTTAAATCGAGAGAAGAACAAGGAGTCCCTAGACTCTCTTCCAGTGAGAAAAAGCTAATTTGCACATCTGAAAACTGCCAGTTTGAGGTTGGTAACTGACAGCTCTAGGGAAGAACAGTTCACCCAGAGCTGCAGGACAAGTTCCAACATGAATCACTTACTTGTATAAAGCACTTAACTGTTCACACAGATGCAGGGAAGGAGATTGATCACTCTGCTACAGATCAGAGAAAGAACCCAAACAGTTTGAGCAGCTTGTCTAAGGTCACTGCTGGGAAGAAGTGGCAGATCAGGGATGGGAGTCCAGGCTTTCAAATTCAGTGGCCATTCAATCTCTCTGTGTCTCCAGGACAGGTTGCCATTTATTGCACTTGAACACGTCTCCTGAGTCTAACATGCTCTTTGGAAGGAAATGTCCATTATCTGCGGGCATAAATATCTTTCTTGGAGAACAATGTGATCGAAAATTCCCATTGCTTCTCCTTTGAGATGGAAACAAGTTGAGAAGAGGTATGCAGTGAACAATTCAGAAGAACCAAAAACCAAGCCAAGTTAAGGCAGATATGCAGATGGAATTCCAGTAGGTTTCATTTCCACATGAGATGTCCAGCTGCATTTTTCCATCACTTTTTATGGGCCTCTAAGGAGCTGTGAAAAATACCTGGTCTCTAGGGACCAATGTTCTGAAGTAAGCAGCTAGGAAAAATCCTTCTTTAGTGAATTCATGATTACACCAGAAATATATCTTAATAAAACATGAGCACATCAATAAACCAAAAAGCAGAAGTGCTTCCAAAGCACTTTAAGTGGATGTTGGATTAACATCTCATAGCCCGAGACATTTGGAAACTCTCTGCATCCAGGTTGCACAGAAATCCACGTGCCTGGCAAAACACAGGGGGTGAGTTTCTGAACTGAAGCTAGAGCTTATGGCTTTGCAAGGAGCAAGGGTTGGCAACCCCTTAAAAACAGGGAGTGGTAAGTCTGTGATCTTCGTTCTGGCAGAGGAGTCACAGCACAGGCCTGGAGGGCCTGGCCGTATCTCTATACATGTTCCCTTGGGCGTGGTATGGGCCAGCATGGGAAGGGCCTGTGGTAGGGATCAGGATCAGGTGGCTGGGGATGGGTGTATAGAAAGTGTTCATTACTGGAGTAAGTTTCAGAGGACTCACCTCAGCTCACCAGTATATTTCCAGCACCTTGTGTTGAATTTGGTGAGCACCTATTTTCTTTATGTTTTACCTTTCTGCTACCTGTTTGTGGCAGACACTATTGGCTGTCAATCCAACACCTATAGCTTCTACTTTCTTTCGCTCACAGGACTTCACTGTAGTCAGCCTCTTCTGAGAGGTTGCATTGGCTGGGCCCCTCAGCACAGTAGGGAGGAAAGCGCCACTGGTCTAAGTCAATCATAGTGGTGCCATTCTAAGTGAATGAAACTACAGAATAATTATAACTTGGAGTGAGATATTTGGATCAACAAGGCTTCTAGTTGGCCAGAGGGTGGAATCCGTGTAAGGAATATGTGTAAGAAGATGTAACCTGGAAATACAGATTAGAATTAAGCTACTGGGGTACTCTGAATTATAGGCCCGGAAGTTTAGATTTTGTTCATGTCATTGTTTGGTTCAGATACTTTATTTGGAAAGCCATTTCTGAGGGCACAAGGAAGAAGTAGGGGAGTGAGATAGGGAAGGGAGAAACCAGTGAAACATTTGTTAAATGAGTGATTTGCTGCTATGAGCAAAGGGAGCTCAGTCCTGCTGGTTCCCCTGAGAAATAGAGAAAAACGCTTTAGAATCCATCTACTGGGGATGAGGAGACTGAGAAATTTACCAAGTGATTCCCAAACCCCTTTGGTCCAGGGTTACCTTCAGCAGTGTCAACTTTTCCCAACTTCTGGGTTATACCTTCTGTAAAACAAGCTCCCTTGATACTGCAGAAAACTTTTAGGAAGAATAGAAAAGAGACACACATCTTTGACATGAGAAACCATCTTGGGAGCTGCATGGTTGTAGGTGACCCAGGCTGACGGGAGGTAGACCCAGGCACCAACAGGGTCTGCTACACTCAGTAATTAATGGAAGATACAGAAAATGTTTGAATAGGTAAGGGACCTGATTAGAAGTTATCCTGAAGAGATTTTTTTTTTTTTTTTCCGTAGACAGTGTAGACGATGTGTGGGAATTCACATTGTTATTCAAAAGACAATTTGAGTCCTGTGCAATATGCTAGGAATATGGTAAGGACTAAATCTTTTGACTTCAAGAAGCTCACTATATGGAAACTAGGGCTATTTTGTAGAAGATGAGGAAGTTGTGCTAATGGTCAAGTGTGAAATAATGAGGAAACAAATTAAACCTAAGGCAAAGGAAGGCAGAAAGGATAAAATGGTTGGGTGAGACATTGCAGAGATCAAATGAAGAGGTCTCAATAGCTTCTTGGACAAGGGGGTTGGGGGTGAGGGAGAATTCATCGATGCCTAAGTTTTAGTTATGGCTATTTAAGAATATCACACTGCCAACGACACAATCTTAGATGCTGAGAAAAGAGCTATATTGGAGGATGGCACAGAGGCTGGGAAAATGATTGTCAGGGCAGAGACAGCATATGCACATGTCTGATTTCCATTAGCCATTTATTGGAAATGCCTTTTGTTTCAGGAACCATGCCAGTCATTTTACTAGAGTCTAATTACAAAGACTAATGAAAAATGACTTTTGTTCTCAAAGGACTTACGGACCCTTTGTGAGGGAGGTGGTCTTCCAAATATGTGAGGAGGTCATGATCAGACCACTAAGGGGAGGGAAGAGAGTGTTAAGGAAGGCTTCTTGAAAGATAACATTTGAGTGGAGTTTTTTGGGGTGTCGCGGAAAGAGGTAGATAAAATACGTTTATTCTAGAGGGCAACCATTATGTATATAAATAAAACCACAGTTGAATACATCTGGAGAAGGGCGTACTAAATGTTAAAAGATATTCATGGCTTACAGAGCCTAACAGTGTAGTGGACTCTTGGCATCAAATCTCAAGATTTTCTGACTTCTAATATAAAATCGTAAAATCAAAGCCATCTATTTTTTAATCCCCAAATACTTGCAGATAAAACAATTAAGTATATATATTTTTATTTGCTCTTTTTTATCTAAGGCAAAATTTATGTACAAATTATCACAATTTCCTAGTGTTCTAAGCTGAGATGTGAAGGACAGATAGGAGTCTTCCAGGCAAAGATGGGTGTGGTCTAAGCATGGCTGCTATTGATAATTTATGCCACAGATGATAAGGAGTCACAAAAAGGGCTCCATGTAGGGGAGTGTTACAATCAAATGTGTGTTTTAGGAAGATCTATGAGGCAGTGATGTGGGGAACAAGGGATGGAGGCAGGAAGACCATTTGCAGATGCTCTAGAGCAGCAGTTTTCTTTCTTTTTCTTTTCTTCTATTTTTTTTTTTGTTTTTTGTTTTTTTGAGACCGAGTCTTGATCTGTCACGCAGGCTAGAGTGCAGTGGCGCAATCTCAGCTCTCACGGTATCCTCTGCCTCCCAGGTTCAAGCAATTCTCCTGCCTCAGCCTTCTGAGTGGCTGGGATTAGAGGCGCCTGCCACCGTGCTCAGCTAAATTTTTTGTATTTTTAGTAGAGACAGGGTTTGACCATGTTGCCCAGGCTGGTAAAGCAGCAGTTTTCAAAGTGTCTGGGGACATTGGTGGTGTTCAAGATCTTCCTAGAGGTCTGTGAGATCAAAACTATTTTCATAGTAATACTTAGATGGTGTTTGCATTTTCACTTTCATTCTCTCACTGGTGTACAGTGGAGTTTTCCAGAGGTGAAGTGACAGGCGATGACATTATTTCTCTGATAGCGGGTCAAATGTGCTCCATTATTTTTGTGTTTTAAACATTCCTTTCTACTTCCTAGTTAATTTCTAAAGTGGCCCATATCCATTATGGTAACTATTTATTGGTACAACCCTCATGAACAAAAGCACCTTGAGATCCTCAACAATTACTGAGTGTATAGAGGTTTTAGGATCAACAAGTCTGAGAACTACTGCTTTATAGATATTTACCAACTTGATTTGGAAAAATAGCCATTTAAAGAAGACAGGCAGAAATGCTCCAGTTATTTGGGTAAGAAAATGCAGGCAGAAAATCAGAGACTGTTTGATTGATTGATTGAGCAAACCCAAGGATAGATGGACAGATGGATGGATTGGGAACTCATTTGAAGAAAGCCAGCGTTTGAGTGCTGGGTCTGGGTGAGAGGAATGGAAATCTATCTGGCACAAAAGGGGAAACGAGCAGAGACAGGAAGGCGAGATACCACACTTACTGACTCCCAGCCGTTCTCTGTCTGGCCACAGACTCTAATGGCCCCTTCTGCATTTGCACACTCACAGATTCCATCTCTGTGAGAGCGACCACAGGCCTTCTCCACCTCCTTCTGCCTTGTGCCTTATCTCATTTCTGTGGGAATCCTTTTGGGAAAAGACCAATGATGACTTTACTTTTTGGACTGAGTTTATTTCACTTCAGCAACCATGTAGCCTGAAAATGGCATTTTCCCTCCACCCCAATTCCACATAAGGCAAATGACTGCATCCTCACAGAGGCAAAGAGCACATATATTTCTCCAGAAACGTAGTAAATGTTAAAGCTGGTTTTATGGGGGCTCCTTAGCTGTAATCTGATTCCCACATGATAATGTGTTACAAATTACTAGTAAATGCTCTTTTCAGAAGTCTGCAAACTGATATTCGCTCTCAACCAATGAGTCATTAGTAGAAAACAAAATGACCTTTCACATATGTGAATGCCAATGAACCCAGGTTTTAAATCAAAAAGTTCTTGATGAAATACATTTGGTGGACTCGATTTGCTAAAACACACAGAGCAGTAATCTGTGGCATGCAGAAACTGCTATCTAGGAATGATTCACACAGAGGTGTTTTTACTCCTAGGGTGAACTTCTAGACCATCCTGTCCTGGGATGAGGGGGGCCAAAGCACTGTGCAGGGTCTCCAGCATGGCTGCACTCGTAAGCTACCAGCTGAAGACCTTGACCCCTCAGCCCCTCTGCCAGCTGTTCTTCCAAACGGACCACAGTCTTAAGCTTTTGCGGGGAGGAACTTGCTACTACTAACATAGAAACTCACAATCTCTGTTAAGATGATAACAGATTAATCTCTGTTAAGATGTTAACACATCTGTTAAGATGTGTTAACGGCTTAGTAGGGCATTCTTCAAATGTGTTAGGTAGAACCCACACAGTTCTGCGAGATTAGCAAAAAAGTGTGTCATGGTAAAATAATTTTAAAAAACTCTGGAGAATCGGAACATATTAGCATTTTAAAAGCTCTGTAAGTCCTTCAGTAAAGACGCCTGTTTAAATTACAGTAATTTGATCAGGTGGCAGAATCTATGTGCCTGCTTCCATTTTCTAAAAAGTTACATTTCCCAGGACTCCCCTGGAGGCTAGATACAAGCAGATGACCTAGACGGGACCAATCCGTGAGACATGGAAGAGGAAGTCAGCACATCCGGAAGGAACTGCACCTTTTGATAAGCATGGTGCTGCAGGTGGCTGGTTTTCCCGAGATGGTTGTGATAGAGTGCCCTGCATGTTTCTCCTAGAGATGTACCACAATGCAATTGGGTGTCATTTTCTGCCTGTTTTTGGCCCTGTTTTCTTCCTGGCTATGTAGCACACAAGTCTGGCCTCCCAGGGAATAACAATAATATTAATAATAATGAATTCTTTTGCTAATTAAGCTAGATAGAATGAATTCAGATTGCAATTAAACTTTGACTGTTACACCATGGCACCTAATACTCAAGGATATCCCACAAAACTAGTGGTTCATGAAATGAAAGTTTGGAAATGCCTTTTTTTTTTTTGAGATAGAGTTTTACTCTTGTTGCCCCAGCTGGAGTGCAGTGGCACAATCTCGACTCACTGCATCCTCCACCTCCCAGGTTCAAGCAATTCTCCTGCCTCAGCCTCCTGAATAGCTGAAATTGTAGGCATGCACGAGCATGCCCAGCTAATTTTTTAAAATATATATTTTTAGTAGAGATGGGGTTTCTCCACGTTGGTCAGGTTGGTCTTGAACTACCGACCTTAGGTGATCCATCCGCCTTGGCCTCCCAAAGCGCTGGGATTACAGGTCTGAACCAACACACCTGGCCTGGAAATACTCTTCTTCAAAAATAGGACTTAGGGAGATTCCAAATCTTAATTCAAGATAATGCAAGCTCTAAGTGTAGGGATTTTTGCCTCTGTGCCAGCTGATATCTGTCATGCTGGCTGTACAACATGCTGTGTTTTTTGCCATCTTTGGACTAGAAGCCCTTGAGGTACTTTCTAGATCTACAGTCCCATGAACATGTTAGCTGGACTAAGCATCTGTTCTTTATCTCACACCCTAGCAGGCCTTCGTGAGAAAATACAAATGTGTCAATAGTTTGACTGCCTATTGGGACTAACAAGAGGCTAGAGACTTATACATGAAACATTCCAGAATGCAAAAAGATACAAAATTAAGTGCTACATTTTGAAGCGTAATATAGCTAACTTATTAAACACATAAATCAGAAGCAATTTTTTTCCATTATTGAAGATTTCTTTCTTTAAATGCATGGCTCACAGGCCAAATCAGTTTTATCCAAATTTAGTTCATGGACATGTTTTATTTTGCCCACACAGGTTTTGGTTTAAAGGGAATTAGTAGACAACATTTGGAAAACTAGGAAATTTGACCTTAACAGTTAAAAGAGCTGGCACTACGTGAGGAATTAATAGTGCTATTCTCTGATACAAATAATATTTTTGTTTTTATTTTTTGATCCCTAAAATTATTCTTCACAAAAGAAAACAGCTATCTGGTTCATTTCTCTGATTTTTTAAGTTCCCCAAATACAGGCATCCCCAATGCTCATTAGATGAATAGAAGAGCACTCTCCTGATTTGTCATAGCTATCAGATGGAAAGAAGAAGGAGGAAGCAGCAACAGATGGAGGAAGTTGGAGATGGAGATTGATAGTCTGGGTTTTAATCTGGTTTGGCTCCGTGTTCCCATCAAAAGCTCATCTCGAGTTGTAATCCTCACATGTCATGTCGGGGAAGGGAGCTGGTGGGAGGTGACTGGATCATGGGGTTGGTTTGCCCTGTGATGTTCTCGTGATACTGAGTTCTCACGAGATATGGTGGTTAAAGCTGTGCAGCAGTTCCCCCTTCGCTCTCTCTCTCTCCCCTGCCACCATGAGAAGATATGCCTTGCTTCCCCTTCGCCTTTCACTCTGATTGTATAATAAGTTTCCTGAGACCCCCCAGTCATGCTTCCTGTACAGCCTGTGGAACTGTGAATCAATCAAACCTCTTTTCTTGATAAATTACTCAGTCTCAGGTAGTTCTTTATAGCAGTGTGAGAACAGACTAATCCAGGTTTGCTGCTTGATCTTCCTAAGAGTGAAATAGCCAGCTGGCAAGAGATAGGTCTGGAAATGGAATGCATCCTGATGCCTACTGCAGTGTTTGCTTACTTTATCATGCCCCTTCTAATGAAAGAAAGTTAGATATTTCTTAATATAGGGGAGGAAAAAGGTTAGAAGGGTGAGGGCAGGTCTATGGAAAGATGAAATTTACATAAAGTAAAGCTCTCTCCTTAGCTAGAACTTTGTGACATCACATTGCTTCTTAAGGACATCTAATCCTGTTAGACGATGAGAGAATGATATTACTTTAAAGAATGGATTGTGAGAATGAACAAAAACAGCTTCCCAAAAGAAGAAATTCTTCATATGATGCCATGCATAAAAATCTGATAGAGTCTTGTATTAGTCAGGGTTCTCTAGAGGGACAGAACTAATAGGATATATATATATATATATATAAAATTAAATAAACTATATTATATATAATATAGTTTATTAATATTTATAAATATTAATAAATAAATTATAAATAGTTTATTCATATTTATAAATATTAATTAGAAATGTAGTTTATTAATATTTATAAATATTAATAAATAAATTATAAATATAGTTTATTAATATTAATAATCTATATTATATATAATATAGTTTACTTAATAATATATATAATATAGTTTATTAAAGAGTATTAAACTCACATGATCACAAGGTTCCACAATAGGCTGTCTTCAAGCTGAGGAGCAAGGAAGCCAGTCCGAGTCCCAAAGCTGAAGAACTTGAGGTCCGATGTTCTAGGGCAGGAAGCATACAGCATGGGAAAAAGATGTAGGTTGGGAGGCTGAGCCAGTCTAGCCTTTTCACGTTTTTCTGCCTGCTTTATATTCTAGCCATGCTGGCAGCTGACTAGATGGTGCCCACCCAGATTACGGATGGGTCTGCCTTTCCCAGCCCACTGACTCAAATGTTAATCTCCTTTGGCAACATCTTCACAGACACACCCAGGATCAATACTTTGCAATCCAATCAAGTTAACACTCGGTATTAATCAGGACAAGTCTGTTAATCCAGTGGTTAGAAACGAATACTTCCATAACCAGGAAAGTAAAGCAGGTTAGTTGTAAGTCTGTAGGGTGCTGTGGTGGCCGTGGGAAGCTCTGGAGCATTTATCTCTTCTCAAAGGGGGAAGCCAGTACTATGCTCTAGCTTACTGGTACCATAGGAGAATGTGGCCTAATATCACTCAAGATTCAAAATTTTCAAGAGAAGATGAAAATCTGGATTTTCATGTAAAATTTTCAGCTTAAAAGACAAACAAAACCTATAAGCCACCAATACGTAGTCTATGTTTAAAACCCTTATTTGATTAGGCTACTTACAAACAAATGTAGAAACAGGGTTTCTATTGCACAGCATGGCAAAAAAGATAATAGAAACCCTCCCTTAATAAGATATCTAGTAATTATAGCTGAGATGTGAACATCAACATTTTAAATGTTTAGCCAAACTCTTTAAAGAGTGAGATAAAGCCCTGGAGTGGTGACCCTATGAGCTGATGTTATGCCTATCCTGGATTGGGGGTGAGGTAGTTTCCTGTCTTAGTGACAAAGAGTCTTGGGTAATAATGCCTATTTAGGAATAGTAATTGAGATCTGGGACTCACAAGAGGCTCACACATCTCCTGCAGAGCCATGACTCTTAAATAGTTAATCCCTTATTAAAAGAAAGAACTAAAAATAAATCCACCCATCAACATAAGGATATGTCAGGGAACTGGCTATTTTAGCCTCATCTGTGGTTGGAAAAGAGTTCACAAAGGTGCAGGAATCCTGAAACTAAGAAATCAGTGAAAAGTGTGCCCAGTCCAGTGACAGCACTGGGCTATCTGGCAATTCAACACAAAACCTCTTTGGAAGTCAGTACCCTTCACCAAGGACCACAGATCATTTCAACAGATAAAGCTCAGCTCCAGATAAATTCAAAATCCAGAACGGAGTCAAAAATGCAAACACACAATGACACCATCAACCAAGAGTAGAAGTCAATGACTGAAAAAGTAACTTGATTGACCCTTGAGGATACGTAGGTAATACAAGCCCCAGAAAGAGATTATAAAAATAGACATTGTCAAAATGACTAGGAGCTCAAAATGAATTTAAAAGGTAAGAAACAAACAAGATCTTCAGAGAAATAAAAGGCTGATTAGAAAAAACAGAATTCCTAGAAATAAAAAACATGATTATTGAAATTAAAACTCGATAGATTAAATAGTCACCAAACAAAGCTGGAGGAAGACTTAATGCATGGAAAGATAAATGTGATGAAATTATCTGGAAGATAACAAAGATAAAACAGATGAAAATCATAAAAAAGAGACTAATGACAAAGTGAAAAGTTTGAACACTTTCCTGCCAATAAATATGGTAAACTCTGAGAACAAACAATCAAACAATTGGGAGATGAAACTCCCTAGCAGAAACTGGTGGGGATTTGACCTTTACTGAGTGAAATTCACATTTATATGTTTTTTCTCCCTAAAGATACTTCCCAGTCCATCCATGTGTAGCCCACAGAGCTGAAGCAGAAAGTGGCAGTCTTATGAGACTGAGGAATCAGAAGATGGAGTTTGGGGCTATACAGAAATTTCCCTCAAATAATTGGCTGATCCCTAGTCTACAAATGCATGGGATAAGACTCCAAGATGCTCAAGAGAAAACAAAAGCTAGAAAGCTGTTGCAGAGATTTCAGCAGCTGCCTAGTACAGGCAGACAGTTTGGAATTCAAGTCCTGTTAAGTTACACAGACTTGAAAAACATCTCAAACTATTAAAATTAAAACCCAGAAGTTTTAATTTTAGGACTAGGGATTCATCCTAGGCTAGTTGTGAAACTAAAATAAAACCACTCTAACAAAGCCTAAAACCAAGTTTCATAAATCAAGTTCATCTGCCTATAATTTAACTACCTTCTAAAACAAAAGTCAATGTTTTTCAGAGGAAGATAACAGAATCCGGAGTGTTTATAAAGTATTACCCATAATATCTAGTATGAAATTAAAATTTATTAGACTTACAAAGACAGAAAAGTATGATACACAGCCCAGAGAATAATAAAAATTGAAAGAGACCTGCAGAATAACTAGATGTTGAAACTGGCCAGATGTTGAAATTGACATTTTTTAACATAGTTATGGTAAATATGTTTATGAGTTTACTGGAAAGCATGGGTATAATGAGTGAAAAATTAGGAAATTGTCAGAAATGATATGTAAACTGTAAAAAGAAGCAAGTGGGAGTCCTACAACTGAAAAACAATATCTTTAAAAAATTAATTTCCTGGGATTAATGGGACATTTAACACAACAAAAGAAAAGAGTAGTGACCATGGAGAAAGGCCAATAGCAGGCATCTGAACTGTAGGACAGAGAGAAGGAGATTTTTTTTTTAGCTGAGCAGAGCCCCAGTGAGCTATAGGATTGTCTCAAAAGGTCTGACACATATTTAAGAAGGAGGGGAGAAAGAATATGGAGCAGGAAAAATAATTGCATATATTATCTGAAAAATTTCTAAATTTGATTGAAAACAGCAACCCACACATTCATGACTGAAAACGGCAACCCACAAACCCCAAATAGGGTAAGTGCAAATAAAAGCATAACTAACTGTATCAGGGTCTAACTGCTGAAACCGAAGAGTAAGAATAAATCTTAAAAGCATCAAAAGAAAGAAGACCTATTATGTAGAGGTGTATAAATATGATGGCTAATTTCTCACAGGAAAAAATGAAGCTAGAAGACATGGAACAATATCTTTAAAATCATGAATGAGAAAATACCAACTTGAAATTGCATATATAGCAAATATATATATGTATATGTATATATGTGCATGTACACACACACATGTATAATTTAGATAAATAAAAGCTGAGAGAATTTGTTGCCAGCAGCCCCACATGACCAGGAAGCCTCACAGATATCCTTCAGGCTGAAGAAAAATAACACCAAATGAAGATTCAGAGCTACAGGAAGAAAGGATGAACATTAAAAATGGTAAATATTTGAGTAAATATGAAAGACATACTGTATTTGGTTAAAATTAACATCTATTCTTCAAACCACACCACTAGGAGAAGAAAAGCAAGTCACAGGATGGCAGAAGTGTTCCCCCCGTGGGACTTGCTGCCATGATTCTCACTGCTGCCACCCTGGAGTGACTGACTGGGGCTAGTGCTAGAGAACAGCCAGGAGGAAGCACCACGGGGCTTGACCTTCAGGAGCTCCCTTTCCCACTCTTCAAGCCAGGGCTAAGGGGTGTCTCCTGGAGCTGTCTGTGTGCATGCTGGTCCTGGTCTCACTTCCAAGTTTCTGGCTGTCTTGAGTCTAGGCTGGGGGACACCAAGGGAAAAGTGGGAAGCTCACCATCTATTTGGTGATACCTTGAATTCTGGTCCTGTTTCCCAATTTCCAGAGTCCTACAATAGTTGTCCCAGGTGCTAGAGCTCCACTGGGGAAGAGAGACAGGGTTTAATATGCTTCTCCCTCTTGAACTATGGTCCCATGAACTAAGTGTTGAGCATGGTAAGCCTGAGCTTACCATGAACATCCAGGTAGAAATGCGTGCCTGGAGCTTTGAAGCAAGCTCTGGGCTAGAAATAAACATTTCAGCCTTCAGTGTATAGACGTTGTTCTCATTTACAGGACTGGATGAGAGCCATCAGGGACCATGTGTAGGATAATAGAAATGGACTGCGAATAGAACCCTGGGGACTAGCAACGTCGAAGTGATGGGCAAAGGAGGAGGAGCCAATGATGAAGGGTCAGACGGGCAGGAGAAAATCCAGGACACAGACACAAGGGAGACAGGTCTCTATTTGAGCTCTCTTCTGGCTGTGCACACCAGTGTTGCTCTGTGTATTTGGCCAGCATTTCCCAGGGTTCTGTCTGTACAGCACCTGTACCAGAATCACTAGCGGGGGTTGGGGGGTGGGGGGCAGGATGTGAAGCCTATTGAGTCTTAGGCCATGCTCCAAACTTCTTTAATTATAGGCATCAGTGGCGGGGGGGCCTGCGTGCCTGAGTTTAAACTAGCTGTGTGGGGATTTCTCATGAACAGTTGGAAAACCACTTCCCAAGGCCTAGAAAATATAGGGACTCCTGAGCCTGTCACCAGCATAAAGAGAAGGTGCTGAACAGAGGGAAAAGTAAGAGAAGAGGAGGAGAAGGGAATGATGACGAGGTAAAGAGAGAGATTCCCAAAGTTTGGTAAGTGGTGTGGAAGGAGAAAGAAGAGGAGGGGGAGATTAAGAGGAAAGAAGCAAGAGGAGGGGGAGGAAAGGACCCTTTATTCTCTTATTCTCATTATTTCGAAGCAGACATACTTGGAGCAGCTGAATCTTGGGCTCGTCTTCCATGTTTGCAGTTTGCTGAGGGCCCCGTAGGGCTCCAGGCTGGGTGAGGGGACAGGGAGACGGGTGGAGGGCAGCCACTGCAGCTGTGCTGAACATGATGCAGAACGTGATGGGAGTGAGCAATTCGGGCTGACACTATCCTTCTTTAAACAGCATCCAACGCTAAGTGAGCCCTGTTGCTTTTACATGACTCAATCAACATAGGTTAATTGGTGCTTCTTGTGCCAAATCCAGTAGTCATGTTTTATGCTGTGCTGCGCTAGCCAGACAACATCTGTTTGGAAGGGGAACGAAACTTGCTGAGGCAAAGCTGCACACATCCTTTTCTCTCCACCCCACCCCCAAGCCTCCTACTAAGGAGTAAATTTCAGAAATCTTTCGAAAATGTCCAAAAGCTAATGTCAAGTAGAAACCACATTAGATGAAAGGGGAATTCATCACCAAAAGTGCTTAGGGAAAAAGCATTTGACCCCTTTTGAGCCTCCAAATAATCCATGCAATGCAAGTTTTCTTGGCCTTCACTTACTTTCTTCTCAACCCTGGGTCTTTCCTGTGAGTTCCTCCACAACAGTGGCCATGTCTCCTTCATCTTCATGTTGCTGGCTCCTAGTACAGCACCTGGCATACTTGAGGGGTTCAAAACTTTTGCTGAACTAAGCTTAACTCTCGTTTTAGTGTCATTTTAACATACCGTGTTCTCAGTGTCTTCTATATTTCTTCTTTCCTCCTTCAGATTTCTCCTGCTCTTATTCTTTTCTGTTTATTTTATTTTCTTCTTTGCCCTTTCTGTCTTTTACTCCTCTCTCCCCCAGGGCCTGATTATTGCCAGAAGAGGACCAAGTTGGAAACCAGAATGTGGAGAAAGCAAATTCTTCCAGCCTTTTCCAAATTTCCCACCCCCCCTTCTTTCTCCTTCCTCCTCATTTTCTCTTCCCTGTCTTCTTCCATTTCTCTTCATTTTTCCTTCCCCTGTCTGCACCCTTCAGGATTTGCTTTCTAAAGTTCTCCATGGAGAAACATCTTAGTAATGTGAATGATGCAATGCTATGTAAGTCATTGGAGTAAAAGCTATTTTTCATTTCCTATTAATACCCCATCTTTAGTGATTCTTAATTTTGAGTGAAATTCTCCTCTACCTCACAAACACAAATTCATTCTAAGGTGCAACATGGCAGTGGCTCATGCCTATAATCTCAGCACTTTGGGAGGCCGAGGTGGGTAGATCACCTGAAGTCAAGAGTTAGAGACAGCCTGGCCAACATGGTGAAACGCTGTTTCTACTAAAAATACAAAAATCAACCAGACATGATGGCATGTGCCTGTAATCCCAGCTACTTGGGAGGCTGTGGCAGAAGAATCACTTGAATCAGGATGTGGAAGTTGCAGTGAGCTGAGATTGCCCCGCTGCACTCCAGCATCGGCAACAGAGTGAGACACTGTCTCAAAAAAAAAAAAAAAAGAAAGAAAGAAAGAATGCAGCATGACCCATTTAATATACTTCATTCTTCAGCATTCTTAATTAGTGAATACTCTAACTTCATGGATAATTATTATATCATCATCAGCATTTCATGGACTGTCTGACGGAGTGAAGACTCAAGGGATTTGACTCAAGTGCCCTGAACAAGCTAAATGGAATAGTATACTGTCCCTTCATCTCCAAAACGATCCATTGTGTTAATTTGTTAGATCTTCTATGAACAATGATCAAACGTTTATGCATAACAACTGTGACGGAAATTACTAAGATGAGGGGTTTGTAGATAAGAGTTTTAAGAAACACTTAAAGACTCTGAACTTATTTAATTCCATTATTCTTTTGACTCACCGCATTCTCATCGGCAGTTCACAGGTTTCTGCATAGCCTAGGTCCTTCGGGCACCTGGAGATTTTGTTCATTGATAGTTAACGACTCCTGAAAATTAGAGGAAGAGAATGAAAATTCAGACCAGTTCAAAAAAGATGAGCTTCTGGTGTAACTATATTATTTTTCAGGAATAAATAATGGAAGAAGGAAGCCAACCCTGTTGAACTCCTTTTATGGAGTTCACAGAAGCAACTATGAACTATTATATGTTATGATGCAACTTGTAATATGCCAGCTCTTTTAATTCTCACAAAACACGGTAAGGGAGGAGTTATTATCCTATATGATAGATGAGGGAATGGAGACTGAGAGGGGTGAGCGGACTTGCTCGAGGTCACAGAGCGAGATAGTGGTGAAGCCAGGATTCAATCCCAGGCCTGGCTTCACCATGTGACGTCCAAAGCCCATGCGCGTTCGAGTGCATGCTCCCTACAGTGCCTTAAACCCAGTGTGGGAATATAAACACAGCCCTTCTTCCTGTCTCTTCTCTAACATTCTCTCTTACTTTTGTTTCATCAGTAACAACACCTCCCGTTTATATGGTGCTTTACAGACATTTATCAGGTGTTTTCACAGACACTGCTTCACTGAGTCCCCACGGCAATCTGGGAAGTACTAGTGTTACTGTTTGCAGTTTACACATGTGGAAACTGGGATCTGGAGTGTGACGGGGCTGGTTTCTGGTCAGACAGCACGTCAGTGATGGGCTGATTCTGGAAGGAAGTTGAAGCTGGGCCAGGTCCCCGGGAAGCCTGCAGGGCAGATCTGGGAGCTAGGATTGGTGAAAGACAGGTCAAAAAGGTCAGGACAGGAAGGGCAATGTAGCTGGCTAAGTATTTAATTCAGAAGTGAATTCTGTTTGCTCTGAATTGCAGAATTTTCTGATAGTTCTGTTTCCCATTTTGCTGTTTAGGGCGCCTATATGATCTCCCTAACTCCTGACTCTGAACATTCTTGCTTCACCCAGGGATTTGTGCTTTTCTATGTTCATCTCCTTAAAGCATGGTTCATTTTATTCTACCATCTGCACAGGCTTGATTTCCTCCCTGTGTCCATGTGTTCTCATTACCATGTGTTCTCATTATTCAACTCCCACTTATGAGTGAGAACATGTGGTGTTTGCTTTTCTGTTCCTGTGTTACTTTGCTGAGAATGATGGTTTCCAGCTTCATCCATATCCCTGCAAAGGACATGAACTCATCCTTTTTTATGGCTGCATAGTATTCCATGGTGTATATGTGCCACATTTCCTTTATCCAGTCTATCATTGATGGGCATTTGAGTTGGTTCCAAGTCTTAGCTATTGTGAACAGTGCCTTAATAAACATACTCGTGCATGTATCTTTATAACAGAATCAACCATTGTGGAAGACAGTGTGGCGATTCCTCAAGGATCTAGAACTAGAAATACCATTTGACCCAGCAATCCCATTACTGGGTATATACCCAAGGGAGAGTTCTATTCTTAAACCACCTTGGTGGCATCTTCCCCTTTTATCCTCCGCCTTCAAGATATATACAGCTTCTTTCTTTCTCCTCCATTTAATGTGTTGACACTTGTAAAAGTTGTGAAAAGAATGCAAGCTTCCATCAAGTTCAAAGGCATTGGATTTAGATGAAAAAGACATCTGTAGGTCTTCAGAGTCAAAGAAATGCCACCCATGATAGTGAGGCAATAGCCAGGATAGGTTCTGACCCAGGCTTTACCCTGTTCTGTGAGCACAGCAGGGATATGAGCTGTCTAGATTCTGAGAGTGATGAGTCTGTATTTTAATTCTAACACTCCAGGTATAGGCATGAATTCATACAGTCAGCATCGGCTAAAATCCCTGCTTGTGATAGTTGTAATCCCCAAACATTGCATAGTCAGAAACACTGGAAAGACACAGAATTAACCATGTAAGTCTTTTAGAGAATCAAAACTATATCATTGATATTATCAAGTTAAGAATATCTACTTATTGGTATATTTCATTAATGTTTAAAAGAAATTGCCTGTTAGAATAACAGGTCAGCTTTAAAATGCCCACTTCAGAGGCATACATGAATACTTTCTGATTTAGACTTGCGGTTTTAGATAAAACTTTAATGTGTCAAAGAGAATTCAACCCCACCAGATGCCCCTGGCAGTCAGATTGGAGCCCATGATTCATTTAGGGCAACGAAAACTTGTGGTACTTTCAAGCAGAAGCAGTCAAGAGCAGTCATGTCTTCTCCATCTCCCCTGTTCTCATGAAGGCAGCCTGGTTGGTACAGGCACTGGATGGGAGAGGCCATGTGATCCACACTGGATTTGCCTGAAGGAGAAACACACTTGGATCATCTTGTGAAAGAGCATGAAAGACTGAATTGTCCACTGGGGATCCCACATGTCCTTGTGCCAACAGCTGGGCTTCCTCCTCCCTCTTTTGTTTGTACATGACCTTAGCCCCTAACTGTTCTGCCCCATCCCTTTTGATAAAATTCAAATCACCCAAACTATCACTACTAATTCACTAAAACAATTCCTCCCCCTTCTCAAACTCTCTGGACAAACTGCTGCTGCTGATGGCTGAACTTCAGCTGGCACCCTCTTGCTAAAGCCCTTCAAAACATTCTGCCCTTCTTCCCCAAGTTAGAACTCCCCTTGGGAATCTTCTCATACCTGGCATTTTTGAATAAAAGCTGATGTGAATGGTACTCTGGCTGATTTTTCCCAAACAAGGACATGTGGGATTCCCAGTAGACAATTCAGTCTTTCATGGCCTCTTACAACACAATCCAGGTATGTTTCTCCTTCAGGCAAATCCCGTGTGGACCACATGACCTCCCCAATACAGTGGCTGCACCAGCCAGGTCACTTTCACGAAGAGGCGAGATGGAGGAGACATGCTGTTCTTGACTGCGTCTACTTGGAAATACCACAAGTTTTCATTGCCCCAAATGAATCATGGGCCCCACTGATTCTCTTTGACACATTTAAGCCATCAAGATTTCAGGCTTACTTGTTATCATACCATAGCCTAACCTATACTGGCTAATATATTTACTAAATTTGTAAACAACATATGAACATTTTCTTAAATTTGATTCATCACATTTAGAAATTTGCTTGATCAAATTTTCAGTGAATACTTAAATGTATGGGAAGTTTTACTATTAGAAAATTGGGCCAGGCACAGTGGCTCACACCTGTAATCCCAATACATGGGAAGCCAAGGCAGAAAGATCACTTGAGGCCATGAGTTTGAGACCAGCCTGATCAAAATAGTGAGACCCTCATCTCTACAAAAAATACAAAAGCTAGCCAGGCATGGTGGCACATGCCTGTAGTCCTAGCTACTTGTGAGGCTGAGGCCGGAGGATTGCTTGAGCCCAGGAGTTTGAGGCTGTTGTGAGCTATGATCATGCCAGTACACTCCAGCCTGGGCAACAGAGTGAGGCCCTGTCCCTGACCTCCCACTGCCCCCACCCCCCACCAAGAAAATGAAGATTGAAGTGCTTAAAAGTACTTATATTTGTAAATGTAATTGAAAATATTCAAAGATGTTTAGTTAACTTGGTTTATAAAATGAGACCAAATATTATTCAAGGGATCCTTAACTGTAATTGCTAAAATTTGCCTGAAATTTTTATAAGTAAAATAATAGGATTTAGTAGATGAACACAAAAGCTTAAAGATGAATTGCATTTTTAAATATGGAACTCGAATAAATCTAACATTGCTGTCTAAAAACCAGACAAAACCCCTGAATGATCTTTTCTGTGCATAAAGCATACACTCAAGGATATGTAAAAGGCCTCATATTTAGTAATGTGCTATGGAACCAGTTGGAGCTGGCACTGATCAATGAGCTACATGGCAGGGGGGTCACTATCCAAGGAATAGTGGGATCTCAGAAGGAAGGTTCCAAAGGATGGAAGGTGGCTGGCAGAGGGAAGACAGAATTTGCAGGAGTAGGCACAAGGAGAGAAGTTCTTGTTATGGAGGGGTGGTCAAAGAGTGTACATGGAGATCTAGGGTAACTCAGAGAAGTCACAGAAGCCCCCTGAGTTCCCAGCACACTGAGAATCTAAAATATGTTCAACATTTCCCTCACAGATCACTTCCCCTGCTGACTCTCTTCCTGGTGTTTTTCCACTTGGAAAGTATGGACCTAAGAGAGTGACACTGGGGGCCACCTGACTAGCTGAATAAGAAGACTCCTATCACTACTGTGCCCTTCTGCCCTGACCTCTTCATAAGGGCTAAATAAGAATAAACCCTTACATGTGCATAGCACTTTAGAGTGTACAAAGTGCTTCATAAAATTCCCAAACCTCATTCATTTAACTTTCACTATAGACCTCTGAAGTCTTTATTTTTGCCACACATTTAATTTTATCCCTAGTTTGCACACATGGAATCAAAATCTCATAGATTTTTAAAGCTGTGGGAGGCCTAAGAGACCATTGGGATCAAGCCATTCTTTCAGTAGATGAAGGAACCAAGACCCATAACAGTTAAGTGATTTTACTGAAGCCATTCAGCTAGTTGGGGCAAAGCCTGTCAGATATTTTTGTGTTTGTTTCTTTGTTATTTCCAGATAACGAAATGAAGCTGATAGACTGGGCTTAAAATGGAAAATATGCATATGGGGGGAGTGGAAAAAGAGGGGTTAGAAAGATGAGGAATAAATCAACCCTTGTCTAAGGGCATGTGTTTGCAAACCGGATGAACTAGTTTGAAACAATCCATTTCCAAAGGAATTCAGATTTTCTTCTGGTAGTTAATGATTGATGAATCTCAGGGAAACTAGTTCAAGACATTCTCCATCATGGATTACACATTAAAATATTTGGAAATGGGGGCTGTGGTAAGCCTATGATGGGCTCCTGTTATCCTTGCCTCCTTTTGCAACCTTCTGCAACCTTGAATGTGGTCTGGACATAGTGACTCACTCTCAAAGAATAGAAAACAACAGAAGTAAAGCAGTGTCACTCCTGAGATTAAGTCATAAAAAGACTATGGCTTCTTTCTTGAGGATCCTCTTTCTCCTTCTCTCTCATCCCTCACTCTGGAGAAAGCCAGTTGTGTTTATAGTCAGCCCTGTGGAGAGTTTCATGTGACAAGAAACTGAAGGAGGCCTTCAGCCAACAGCCAGTGGGAAATAGAGCCCACTGTCTAACTGCCCATGAGGCCTTCCTTCCCATAGGGGAAGCCAGCTCTAAGCCCACCACAACCAGGTAAGTGGGCTTAGAGCTGGCTTCTCCTATGGAGTCTTCAGTGGAGACCACAGCCCCAGCCCTAGGTGAGTACTTAACTGCAGCTTCATGAAAGCTGCTGAGTCACAGGCACCCAGCTGAAAAATACTGGGATTCCTGACTCACAGAAACTGTAAATACTGTGAAACTAACATAATACATGTTTTTTTTTTTTTGCACTGCTGACTTTGGGGGCAATTTGTTATGCAGCAGTGGATAACTAATACAAGAGTGAAATAAGGACAAAAGAAACCTTAGTTAACTGGTTATCTTCTCACTTTGATCAACACGTATCACAGTCTTAAAGACACATTTTGGAGTGTTCTTAACTTTTCTTTAGCACTGTTAGCAATAAGCTTCCAAATCACAAAATTCAAAAATTACCTATTTTTTCCATTAAACATGTTGCTTGCCCCAATTATGGTTAAAAATACATCTTGGGGCCAGGTGTAGTGGCTCACACCTGTAATTCTGGCACTTTTGGGGGCTGAGGTGGGAGGACTGCTTGAAGCCAGCAGTTTGAGACCAACCTAGGCAACATGGCTAAACCTCATCTCTCTAAAAAAATATACTGTTAATGAAAAACAATACTGGAGACTAAGTTAGCTATAAAATATTTCATAGTTACCACAATTGGATGCAAGGTCTAGAAGAACTGTTCTGAAGATGTGGTGGAGTTGGTACTTTAGGTATAAATCCCTGTCTGAATCAGAGTGCTTCTCTCCTTCCTGGAGGTCCCTCCTCAGCAGCTGGTTAGCCCTGGAAAGTGCTCCACGAGCTTCTGCACTTTTTCTAACATCACATTGCTTATTTGAAGAGCTGTGGATATGCCTGCAAAAGACATAACAAATTCCTATTTTATAATCACATTTAAAAAGAGAAACATTTCCATATTTTATCCTCTACCCATCTACTCAGCTTGTGATCAAGTTCAGGTTTAGAGGAAAATAGAAATTGATCGTAGTTAACAAGAGTGATGAATAGCGTACCAGGAGAAAAAAACATAGACTGAAGGTGTGAGCTTGTGAGTTTACAGTGACAAGTTTTGCATTGGTTTGGCCGGTGGGGAAACCCCAGAATGCCATGCAGCAGAAATGAAAAAGTAACATCTCAGAATCTCTGATCATTTTGGATGTCTATCAATAAACCTAGAATGGCAGATTAGGGGTGAATAAGTCAAGAAGAATTATGACCAGTGAAGATGAATTGAAGTCAAGGTTCCTATGACAAAAGAACAGTTTGTTTATATCTGGGTGCTGGGTTAGAAGCCTGCCTCACTTTTTTGTTGCGAATTTGTTTTTAAAGGTCACTGTGGCAGATGGGAGGCAGAACTAGATTGCAGCTCCGACTCAGGTGGACAGAGCAGTGTGCAGAGGCTTGCATCATGAATTTTAGTTCCAGAATGACTGCAAGAATAAACCAGAATCCTGAGAGGACCCACAGACCCTCTGAAGAAAGCAGAATGCTCCTGCAGGACTGGGGAGACAACCCAAATACTGCGAGTGCCCAAACTGCAGAAGTGGGAAAGGGAGACCCTCTGCTCCTGAACACACACCCCCACTGGGGAAAATAACAGTCAAGTTTGTGGGAGAAGTTTCCAATCTTACCTGAAGCTGAGTCAATCTGGAGAGCTGAGCAATATACAGGGGTAGAAGGAGCAGTGGGAAAGGCCCTGGGAGCTCAGTGTGTCCCCAAACAGGCCATTCCTGCCTGGCACTACAGGAACCCTTTGGGAGGGCAGCCAGAGGTGTGGGGGAAAACACCACAGGGAAAAGGAAGTCTCTAGCTGAACTTTGTAACCATTTGAACAGAGTGAGAAGCTTCCTGGCTGGAACTCGAGGTAGGGTGCGAATCTGGTGTGCAGAATCCACAGGCAGGGGAAGAACCAAGCCCTGTTCTTTCACAGCTGGGAGGCAGATAGCCTGGGGCAAGTTCTCAAGCCCTGCTCATCCACTGCCTGGAAACAGACTCAGGGATGTTAGGTGGGGGCACAGTGGGAGTGAGACCAGCCCTTTGGATTGCCCCACTTAAAAGATACAGAACTGCAGAATGCGTAAGAACTCACTGACCAACTATCTGCTGCCTTCAGGAGACTCACCTAACACATAAGGACTCATATAAACTTAAAGTAAAGGGGTGGGAAAAGGCATTTTATGGAAATGGACACCAAAGGGGAACAGGGGTAGCTATTCCCATATCAGACAAAACAAACCTTAAAGCAACAGCTGTTAGAAAAAAAAAAAAAGAGGGACATTATGTAATGAACAAGGGACTTGTCCAACAGAAAATATCAAATTCCTAATTATATATGCACCTAACACTGGAGCACCCAAAT